>CM076580.1:1182699935-1182881771 GCA_034641835.2 Pinus albicaulis | reverse complement strand
AACCATGGGGGAATATGTCACCGAGTATTCCAATGCTTTCTATTCCAATGGGTGGTGTTGATGTTGTACTATGAGTCCAATGGTTACAATCCTTGGGGACTATAGCTTTTAATTTTGAAGATCTTTCCTTGAATTTGTTTTGGGAAGGAAAGGAAGTTGAATTACGGGGTATTGCAGGGAAAATAGGAAAGATAATCAATTCTAATGTCATAACATAGCTTCTAAAGAAAGAACAACGAGGAGTAATTGCACAATTATGCTCACAAAAGGTTCAAGCAGTGGAATATCACATTGAGCATCAACAACAAGTTCTCCAACTCTTAAAGGATAACCTCACTTTGGTGCATAATCGAATGAAACAACAAGAAAATCATCACAACAAAAGAAGTTTTGATGTATAAGACTGGGTATTTTTATGGTTACAACCATAGAAACAAATGTTACTCAAGCAAGCTAAGAAGGATAATAAATTATCACCAATGTATAATAGTCCTTACAAGGTGTTGCAAAATATTGGTACTATGGAATACAAATTGGAGCTTTCGGCACCTTCACGAGTGCACACAATTTTCCGTGTTTCATGCTTAAAGAAGGTTATAGGTGAAAAGCTCCCATCTCAAACAATATAGCCAAACATTAACGAGGAAGGAAACATCATATTGGAACCTAAAGCATCCATAGAAACAAGAACTCGACAACTACGAAATCGATCAATTTCAAAGTATCTCATCAAGTGGAAGAACTTGCCTTCTAAGGTTTCCTCATGGGAGGATAAGAATTGTTATATAGAAGCATCTAGAGCTACTAAAGTGTTGAGGACGATTGTAGGAGAGGGGCATGTTAGGTCCCTATAATACTCGTATAGACCCCTAGTTTGATTTTACACTAATTGTTATTATTGCGCCCTTACATTATTATTGTTATGTAGGCTATGATCATATCTGCACTTCTTGACTTATATATAGAAAGTAGGTTTTTTGTTTTGTACCATCCAAGAACTGCTTTATTTAGTAATGTGAAGAGTTTCTCCAAAGAGGCCGATTTATTATTCTGTCTATTCTCTTATTTTGCAGTCATTTCCATGGCCAAGTTCATGTTTCCATTGACAAAGGGAAGGATGTTGAGGATGCTTAAGTCTTGAAGAGATACCATGTTTTGCAGCAGTTTCAAGATGTATTTCTAGCATAGATTTCAGAGTTACCGCCTCATAGGGAAGTGGAATTTTCTATTGAGTTGGTACCAAGAGAAACACCAACATAAAAGGCACCTTATAGGATGAGCACTCCATAATTAGTGGAATTGAAGTTGCAGATGAAGGAAATGCTTGATAAGTGATACATAAGGCCAAGTGTGTCACCTTGGGGTGCACCATTTTTGTTTGTGAAGAAGAAGGATGTTGGTACCATTTCAATGAACTATATTTTTTCCCATTAGTTTCATTTTACCCATCATTTTCCTCATTTAACCCTCATAAAACCCTTCTAGCTCTAAAACCAGATGAATATAGTGCCATTATTATTATTTTTTCATTAAAATTAATTTTGGGAATTTTTGTATTAAAACTATAATTTTTCAAGAACATGTTCTTTTTAACTTCAATGGATTTATATTCTATTATGTATGTGACAGTGGACCAAAACAGTACAGACTGAGGGCTTAATCCTGAATGTATAAGGATGGTGAAAAATCTATTCACCTTCAGATTCGAAGTCCATAGGTGGTCGGTCAACGCTGGTCAAACCCAACCATTTCAGTAGAAAATCCTAGATAATAAATGAACAGACTCGATATTTTGCTTGTAAATAGGAATCTAAACTAATTTGACTCCTTGGGAAGCCAGTTAGGATTTTGAGGAATGTGAATAACCTCCTTTTGTTATGTAATTCAATGATAAATAGTTAGAAGAACTCTGTTTTTGGAGACACACATAAGACATGAGATTTACGTGCCAAGCTTAAAAACTCTGATTTATGTAATTGATTTTCACACCTTAATACAGACATAGATTTAGTTCTTGATGTTGTTTTCGTCTATAATTTTATTCATCTGAGTTACTTCAAGTGTGCTTGCAACATGTGGAGGGCCCCGACTACAGCACTGGTACACTTTCTTTGTGTTTTTCATTTAAATTTGCATATTCAGATCTGATAGTATGTTTCTATTATTTTGCTGCAAGTTCATGAATCGTAATTAGAAGTTGTGTTTACTATTTCATTCATTATTTCTGCTTAATAGTCGTGGTTATAATTGCAAAATTCAACTAATAGTTTAATGAATAAACCTTGTAAGAGGATTTAACTCCTGGTTGACTTCAAGATTATTACCATGCTTTCTGTTTTCTTTTGAATGAATATGATTTATGTGCTGATTTGGAAGAGATTCGTGAGTGGTTGAGTCTTTGTAAAAAGACTAGAATCTCGACAAGTCCATAAGAATTAGATAATTGATTTTAGTGTTAACTAATAAATTGAAGATGCACCAGTGAATGTATCCTTGTAAAAGGATCTTTAGAATTTAATAAATTATATAAGAACTCTGCTTTTAGGAGATTAGATATATTTTGAATCAAGTGGTTAAGTGTATGAGACAAAGAATAATCTTTGTAAAAAAGAGTATTGATCCTACTGTAATAAACCTCATTTAGGAAACTAAATCTTTCTAGGTCTATATATTTTAGACAAGTACCTCTAAATGTACCTACTCGAATTGATAAGAAATTAAAGCCTAATCTACACTAGCAGATTGGACCAAAAATTTGGCGTCGTTGCTGGGGAGGTGCAACTAGAAGGATTTAAAAATAAAGAAATACAAAAACAAATCTAAAAACAAAACAAACAAAAACATAGACTTAGTTTCAATTCTTCATTTTGTTAAGCCATGATTCCTTATGTCTAGACCTAGGGATGAAAAAGGCAGATTTATAAAAACCCCCCATCCAAAAACTAATCCACCATTGAGAGCAGAAACTTTAGAGAAGGTTGAGTTTACAACTCCAACTGGAAAGGTTACTGTAGAAGAACTTGAGGAAAAACAAAAATCAGGGCAGAGACTTACTCTTATTGAAAAACAAAACTTATTAGCTTATGAAGCAAAGAGGAAACATATACCTGAATCTTCTATAGTAAAACAGAGTAGTAAAAGAACCCAACAAACTCTTTTTGACCCTAAAAAATCTCAAGAGGAAGAGAAATTAGAGGAACAACCTCTCTTTGAACAAATTGACACTGAGGAACAGGAATTAGAAGAACAACCTATCAAAATTACTGAGGAAGGAGGAGCATCAACAAGAGGACCTACTGCAGAACAAATTAGGGAATATGAGAGACAACAAGAAGAAATGAGAAGACAAAGAGAACTTGAACAAAGACAAAGATAACTTGAACAAAAACAAAGAAATGATAAAAATCAAAACCCAAGGGAGTAAGAGGAGTCAACATTTAAATTTCCTATTCAAGAAGAAAACAATGATGAAGAAATTAAAATGAAAAATATACCCCCATCTGTATTACCAAATTTTTATGGCATGGCATCTGAAGACCCTGATTCATTTTTATTTGAATTTGATATAGTATGTTGAACCTATGGGTATATAGATGATGCACATAGACTTAAGACTCTTTCCTACCACATTAAAAGCATCAGCACTTAGGTGGTTTATGGGATTAGGTGAACATGCAGTGACTGATTGGTATGGTATGAGGAAAATCTTCTTAAAAAAGTATCAACCTTATTGTCGATCAATGGATTCCAAAGATGAAATTTTTAGAATGAATCAACAAGAAGATGAAACCTTAGAAGAATACTCTGAAAGGTTTGTACATAATCCGCAAAAATCAAAGCATAGAACTATGTCTAATGATCTTATTCGAATAATATTCTTAAAAGGCATCCGAGAAGAATATTTAGATGAACTTAACTTAATGGGTAAAGTTGATATCTCTACTCTACCCTTTGATGAGATTGCAGAATTGTGTGAAAAGTATTTTAGAAGTAAAGCAAGGAATGGAAAAAGAACTATGACATCCAAAGCCACTAAATCTGCTACAACAAGTGTTACAAGGGCTGAAATAGGCAACCTATTTGAAGAATTTAAAACGGACCTATTAAGCACCTTGGGAAATCAAATAGACACATTAAAAACAAAGAAAAGACAAGAAGAAGAAGACAAATTGATGGCTGTCTTCTGTCCAAAATGCAAAAAAAAAACATTCTTTGAAGGAGTGTCCTTTAGAAAATATTCAGGTTTGTGCCTTTTGTACAGAAAATCATGATATTTTTCATTGTTATAAGATCAAGGTTTTGCAGAATTACAATTTGGAAGCTAATGCAGAAATGGAGAACTTGTATCTCATGGGAGCTAGAAGACCATGGAAAATGAGACCTACAGGTATGTTTCAAAATCCAAATTTACAATTTCTTGCACATGATCAAATGCCTATTTAGAATTCCTGGAAGATTCTTATGCCTTGGAAAAATTGGTCTAATCAGCAACAAAAATCTTACACACAACAATAATGGAGAGGATATCGACAATATCCTCAGCCATACCAGTAGTATCCTCATACATATCATCAATATCCTCAACAATACCCTCAACAGCAAGTTGTCCATCAACCACAAAATCCTCAACAAACATTACCTTCTCCTCCACCAATAAATCCACCACAACTACAACTACCCTCTAACCAGCCTCCTAGACCTACTCAAATACTTGCTCAACCTGTAGCCAACCCAAATATTAGAGCAGACAAACCAGCATATAGTGTAGATGAGGGAACATCTTACCCCATTCTACCTCTGCAAAACATTGAGCTTAGGTCTAGTAGAAATCCCCAAACAGAACCTCCAGCAACTACAAAGAAAAATGAAAACAAGAATGATGAACTTCCAAGAAAACAAGATGATGAAATACAAAACAAACAAATGCAAACAATGAATCCACCTCCTTTTCCTGAGAGATTGATCCAAGCAAAAATACCGATGCCTTTGCCTCAATTTGATGTTCTAGATGAATTAAGGATGTTTATGTGAAAATTCCATTGCTACAGGCAATAAAAGAAATTCCAATATACACCAAAGCCATTAAAGAGTTATGTCTCAAAAATCCTGCAAAGAAAATATTTGATTCACAAACCATTCATGACATTGGAAATTTAGTTGGCCTTATGACAAATACTATTTCAATGGAGAAGTATGTTGATCTTGGCATCCCTAGAGTTACCACAATCATTAACAATATTTCCATTCCAAATACCTTGATTGATCTTGGAGCTGCCATCAATGTGATGACACTGGAAGCAATGAAAACATTACAACTCAGAGACTTACAATTAACATCAATTATCCTAGAATTAGCTAATAGATCCAAAGTCATTCCTGAAGGGATATTGGAAGATATAATTGTCTCATTGGACTCTTGGGAGTATCTAGTAGAATTCATAGTACTCCAGCCAAAGTCTAATTTAGGGGGACATCCTATCATACTTGGAAGGCCATGGTTGGCAATTTATTGGGTGTAGGTCTGGCAACATGATCATTTCTAGAGGGACAGAAAGAAAACAACTTACCTTATACCCATCAGCACAATCTCCAGCAGTAGCTCATAACCTATGGTTTGATGACAAATATAATGATAAAGAGGAAGTTCACCCTATTTTGAGCATTAACCAAATCTATGATTTTCAAGAGGATAACAATGCAGATTTGGTAGATTTGTTTATTTCTCAACCTGATATTTCAGAGGAATTAATAAATGAACAATATAATGCTGCAGATCAACTATTAGCACAATGCTTTCAGGAAACTTGTACCATCCAGTCTTTACAAACATTGTTTGAAGACATTTTTCCTATTCAATCCATTACAAACACACAAAGCAAAACCATAGAGATTAGTCCAAGAAAAACATTGAACATTGGGACACTTATAGACTCATCTCAAGAACAAAAGTTGATTGAATTATTGACAAAATACCAAAAGGCATTTGCTTGGGACTACACTGATATGCAAGGAATCCACCCAAAAACTTGCACTCACCACATTTACACAGATACTAATATAAGACCGGTGAGACAGCCATAGAGAAGGATGAACCCTATGCTTCAGGACATTGTAAGAGATGAATTTCAAAAGTTACTGAAGTCAATTTTATTTATCCCATCTCTGACAGCCAGTGGGTATCTCCATTAGTGATAGTGCCCAAGAAAAATGGAAAATGGTGAATCTGTGTTGACTATAGACAACTCAATAAAGCCACTCTTAAAGATTATTTTCCATTGCCATTTATTGACCAAGTTTTAGACACATTAGCTGGGAAATCATCATTTTCCTTCTTTGATGGTTTCAGTGGTTACAACCAGATCAGAATAGCCTTAGAGGACCAAGAAAAAACCACTTTTACTTGTCCCTAGGGCACATATGCTTACAATGTTTTACCATTTGGACTCTGTAATGCTCCAGCTACATTTCAGAGAGCAGTATTAGCTATTTTTGCTGATCTAGTTCATGAACGTGTTGAAATATATATGGACGAGTTCTCAGTATATGGTAACTCTTTTGATCATTCATTGCAAAACCTTGAGAAAGTTCTGAAAAGATGTATAGAAGCCAATTTATCCCTAAGTAATGAAAAGTGTTATATGATGTTGAATGAAGGGGTAGTATTGTGTCATTATGTTTCTTCAGAAAGAATCAAAGTAGATCAATAAAAAATTCAAATTATTGTTAATCTACTAGTACCAAAAACTCAAAAATATGTGAGAAGATTTCTTGGTTATGCAAGTTATTGCAGGAGATTTATTGAACATTTTAGTAATATAGCTTTGCCTTTGTTTAAGATTCTTGTAAAAGATGTATCTTTTAAGTGGAATGATAATTTTCAAACAGCTTTTGAAACACTTAAAGAGAGATTATCCACTACTCCAGTTCTAAAAGGACCTAATTGGACTCTACCTTTCCACATCTTCACTGATGCATCTGATACAATAGTAGGTGCTTCTTAAGACAAAAATAAGAATATTTAAATTATGCCATTTATTTCATCAGTAAGAATCTGACACCTGAAGAACTTAATTACACAGTAACTGAGAAGGAAATGCTTGCAATCATACATGCTGTGAACAAATTCCGTCATTATATAACTGGTTATGAAGTTTTTATTCATACTGACCACTCTGCCATTAGGTACTTAATGAACAAACCTATAACTAATGGTAGAGTCACCAGATGGTTACTATTATTACATGAATTTAATGTTACAGTGTTGGATAGACCAGGTAAAGAGAACCAGGTGGCAGACTTCTTTTCTAGACTCCACAATCCAGGTGAAGTTGTTCCAGTTGAAGATTCTTTTCCTGATGAACATTTATTTGCAATTTCAATATTGAATCCATGGTATGCTGACTTAGCTAATTATCTCTCAACAGGAAAGATACCTCCATCCTTCACATCAAAGGAGAAGAAAAGACTAATTAAGAAAAGTGTTAGATACTCATGGGTTAATGGAGATTTGTTTTATACTGGTTATGATATGATTATTAGGAGATGCATAAGAGATGATGAAATTATTAATATATTAAAATCTTGCCATGATGAACCTTGTGGTGGCCATTTTGCAGCTAAAAGAACAACATTCAAAATCCTCAATCTTGGCTATTATTGGCCATCAATTTTCAAAGATTCAAAGAAATATGTAAGAAGTTGTGACAGTTGCCAATGCATGGGCAGACCCAATGCCTTAGATCAGATGCCACTACAACCTCAAGTACATCTAGAGCCATTTGAAAAATGGGCTCTATATTTTTTTGGGCCCATTAATCCACCTTGTAAGAGTAAAAAGTACATCTTAGTATGTACTGACTATGTAACTAAATGGGTTGAAGCAAAGAAACTTGTCAAGGCAACTAAGAAAATAGTGGTCAATTTCCTTTTTGAAGAAATATTTTTCAGGTATAGAGTGCCTAGAGAAATAGTAACAGACCAAGGTACCCAATTTACTTCAAGATTGGTTCAGGACATCACTGAAAAGTACAAAATCAAGCATAGGAGGAGTACGCCCTACCATCCACAGGCCAATGGCCAAGTGGAGTCTACAAACAAAACTTTGGAAGGAATTATAACCAAACAATGGCAATGAATAGAAAGAACTGGGAGGAAAATCTCAAGGATGCTCTCTGGGCTTATAGAATCACATGGAAAGATACAATAGGATTTACACCTTATCAGCTGGTGTATGGTAAAGAGGTAATGCTTCCTATTGAATTTCAAATACACACTTATAAAATGGCTGCAGATTTAGGCATTGATCTTAGTGAGGCTCAAAAAGAAAGGATCGTGCAATTGAACCAGTTGGATGTAATGAGACAGAAGGTTGAAGAAAGAACAATATTTATGCAAAAACAAAGGAAGAAATGGAATGAAACGTATATCAAGAAGAAAGAGTTTAAAGAAGGTGACTGGGCTTTACTATTTGATTCCAAATTTAAAGATCATAAAGCCAAGTTCACAACACACTAGATGGGCCCTTATGAAATTGTTCAAGTTTTTGAAAATGGATCAGTCAAACTTACAACCATTGACCAAGAAGGAAGAACATTTATAGTCAATGGACATAGGATGAAGATTTATCACAAGCCCATAAGCAATTAAGACTTCATTCAGACAGTGACACAACAGAAGGAGGTTGAGATAGTACAACAATCAACTGTGATATCTCTACCATAGTCATTTCGATTTCTTTAATTTAAAAAATAAAAAATAAAAATAAAAAATAAAAAATATGAAAAAAAGTTAATAAAAAATAAAGGTTTAGATGTGAAAACCATACTCTGGCACAATCTAAACTAGAATTCTTACAGGAAAACCAAGAAATTAGCCAGTAAGAATTCATTTTTTTTCATTTCTATAAAATTTATTTCCTTTTGTCAATTTCCAATAATGACTTGAGGACAAGTCAATGAACAGTGGGGGAGAAGAAACAATGATTTTTTCATATTCATCTCCTCATTATCAAAATTTCAATAAGGGAGCTGTTTTATTGATAGATTGTTCAAATAAGAAAGAGCTATTTTGTTCTAATCAGTAGAGGGACCTGTTGAAGCAAGATTATGCAGAGGGACCTGTTTAAACAAGATTATGCAGAGGGACCTGTTCAAGAAAGATTTATCAGCAGAGAGAATTGTTCAAGTAATACCAATATGTTTCAAAGACTGCATCAATGGCACACAAGGCTGCATCAACATGTTTCAAAGGTTGTCTGGCAAAATCAAACAAGGCTGCATCAATATGTTATACAATACCATGAAAGATAGAGGCTACATCAACATGACTTTTCAGATTTCAAGGGACCTGTGTATGCTCATTTTCAAGGGAACTCTTTAGAAGACAAAGACCAATCGCACCTGCACAAAGACAACCAGTCACACCTGCAAAAATAAAAATCAGGAAGCCAACAAGTGTAATGGACTGTAAGATTCTTGTTTTTAGTTCTTAAATTCCTATGATTATCTTAGTGTTAAATAATTAATTTATGGTTACTTATTAATATCAATTTCATAACCTATATCAACCTATACCATTACTCCTAAGTATCTTAACCTATGCTATCACTCTCAAAAACCACAAGTTATCCTATATGCCTAATGGTTTTATATGCCCATCTCTATATCAAAGTGGTACTCATAAACCTTAGCCTATCTCTATGCTGGCTATACCCACTACAAATCTTTTCAAAAACCTTTCAAATCAAACCCACTACCAGCAAGTACCAACGGGTCTATAAGGCCTCTCCGCGGATTATTAGACACTAAATGGGAGACATCTGTTTAAAAATACCGCTGCCAATAAAATTTTATTCTGTCCTCTAGCGATTTCAATTCATTCCGCCCTCTGTCGCCAAGATTACGCTTTCTACAACCACTACCATATCCTCTATAACCATATTTGAATCAACTTCATTCCGTCCTCATCTCATTGTCCTCTGCCATCATAACCCATCATTTCATATACACAGGTGTAAACTTTGAGAGGAGTCGGTGTAGTTTTAAATTTTTAAGGAGAAGTCTTCAACGCCGGGGAGAATTTCCAAAGAGGATTCTCAGCTACACACCGATATATGCAAAGCCAGGATACGCTGCTCAGGAGAAAACATAGCCTTCAGGGTTTATCAAAAACACGTGGAAGTTAGCCCAAAAAATTCAGGAGAAAACATAACACTCAGAGTTTATCCAAAACGTGGAGGCCAACCCAGAAATTCGAGGTCAACCCATAAATTCAAGGAGGAAGCAACGAAAGAGGTAACTGTAAAAAACCCTAGGTAAATTAAAAAAAAAAAACAGACAGGATAATTAAAACAATAAAATTTAAATGGAAAATAGGGCAGAACCAAAAAAATTTGACAGTTCAAAATTTGATGAGGAACATGTCAAAATTTTAAGAGACAAACAATGGCCACCTTTCTTAGAAAAATTTAATGGATATAATGAGAAAATTACCAGAAATTTTGCTTCTTCGTTCACTGGAGAAAAAGCCATAATAGGGAGTCTTTCCTTCAGGGTTTCAGAGGACACTATAGCTCAAACAATAGATATTAGTCCAGAGGGTGAGAAATAATTTAAAACCAAGCAATTCAAGGAAAAATCATGGACACAATTCATATCTAGATCTAGAGTGTCCTCAGTGAATTGGAAAATAGGAGTTTCTAAAAGTTGGCTTGTTCATCCCTGGGATGAAATGGTCTATATCCTTCAGAAGTTTATCACATGTGAGGGCGGATATAGTATAATGTATCTGTATCATATCAATATGTTGTTGCATTTGAAAGGGGAATGTACCATCAGTCTTCCATATTTCCTTTTACAGAGCCTAACCAAAATGTCTAAAAATATTCAGAAGCAGAAAGTCATATGGATAAAAGTTTATATCATTTTGGTTTGGTAAAAATTTTAATTGAGTTTGAATTACAAAAGACAGGGATGACATGGAAGGGATTTTTAATCTCTAATGAAATCAAAACTAATGAAGAAGAATAGGAGAAACAAGAGGGTACATAATTCATGACTGATGTAATTGAAATAGATGATGAAACTCTGGAATTCAGATCAAACACTTTTGCCCAGCCTAGTAGCAGTATAAGAACAAGAAAAATGAGAAAGGAAGAAGCCAAGAGAGCTGAAAAAGATAAAATTTTTACCACTTATGCAAGGAAATCTAGGAGGATAAAAGGTAAGACAATGCAAGATAATGATGACATACAACAAGCCCAAGATACAAATATACAAGAACTGGAAATTGAAGGTAGTCGTGAAGAACCAAAAGAGCAAACACCCTCAAACATAAAGTAGAAGCAACTAGAGAGGAAAATTCAAGACTTGCAACAATAACTCAAGGAATCAGAGATGTTAGCAAGATTTGTGAAGAGAGAGAATGAAGCACTGCGAGTACAAAGCAATAAAATTCAAAATGAAAATGAAAAATTGAAGAAGAAAGTAAGAAAACTCAAAGCCAATCAAACTGAAATTTGTAGATGGGCTAGCAAGTGGTATAGACAAAAGAAAGCTCTCAAGGAAAAGTACAAAAACATGAAGACTGAATATCAAGCTAAGAAGAATGTGGATTTTTTATTGCAGGCAGCAGAAGTAGCAAACAGAGGAGTCTGATAGGTTAGCATGAGGACATGCAAAGTCTTGTGTTTGGGGGAGATGTTGGTACCATTTCATGAACTATATTTTTATCCAAAAACCTCATTATTATCCATCATTTTCCTCATAAAACCTTCATAAATTTCTTATATCCTTTTGAAAATGATTAGTACAATACCATAATTGTTATTTTTACATTGAAATTAATTTTGGGAATTTTCGTGTTAAAACTAGAATTTTTCAAGAAATTACAGGTTCTAGTAACTTCTTGTAATGGCTTTATGTTCTGACATGTGGCATGAAAGGTGGGCCAAAAATAAGGTTGAGGAATTAATCTGGAATGTACAAGGATGCCAAAAAATATATTCACCTTCAGATTCGAAGTCCATAAGTGGTCGGTCAACGTTGGTCAAACCTAGCCATTTCAGCAGAAAATCTTGAATCATAAATGAACAGACTTGATATTTTGCTTGTAAATAGGAACCTAAACTAATTCGACCCTTTTGGGTTGTCAGTTATGATTTTTAGGAATATGAATAGCCTCCTTTTGTTATTCAATTTAATAATAAATACTTAGAAGAACTCTGTTTTTGGTTGCATAAAGCGAGAGAGACACACAGATAGACAATACATGAAACAATATGTGACAAGCTTCAGATTTTGGTTTATGTAATCAGTTTTCAAACTTAATACAAAGATCCAGTTCTTCATGGTGTTATAGTTCATCATTTTCTTCATTTGAGTTACTCCAAGTGTGCTTGCAATGTGTGGAGGGCCCCCATACAGTGCTGGTACACTTTTCTTTATGTTTTTTTTTCATTTAAATTTGCATATTCAGATCTGATAGTACATATTTACTTAATTTTTATGCCGCAAGTTAATGAATCATAGTTCAAAGTTGTGTTTTCTATCTCATTTATTATTTTTGCTTGATGTTCATGGTTATAACTGCAAAATTCAACTAATAGTTTAACGAATAAACCTCGTAAGAGGATTTAACTCTTGGTTGACTTCAAGATTATCACCATGTTTTCTGTTTTCTTTGAATGAATATGATTTAAGTGTGCTGATTTGGAAGAGATTCTATGAGTTGAGTCTTTGTAAAAAGACTAGAATCTTAGACAAACCATAAGAATTAGATAATTGATTTTAGTGTGTTAATCCAAGAATTTGGAAGAGATTCTGTGAATAGAGTCCTTGTAAAAGGACTAGAATCTTAGAAAAATTATAAGAACTCTGTTTTAGGAGATTAGATCTATTTTAACTGAAGAGATAAGAGGTGTTTAATTGTATAAGGAGACAAAGAATAATCTCTTGTAAAATAGTATTGGATCCTACTACAACAAACACTCATTTAGGAAACTAAATATTTTTAGGTCTATAGATTTTAGACAAGTACCTCTAAGTGTACCTACTCAGATTGATAAGAAATTAAAGCCTAATCTACACTAGCATATTGGACCAAAATTCTTACCAATAGACCAAATCTCGCATAGTGTTAGCTTTCCCTCGTGGAATTCCCTTGAAAAGTTGATGCACAATTCAACGTTTTATGACTCCATAGCTCAATGGATTAAGTTTCACAACTCTGTCTATCCAACCACCCAATCAATCAAAACAAGCAACCCTCATAATTTCTATAACTAGCCTAATATCAACATTTAGACTTATCAAGCTAAATCATAAAAAAAGAGAGAGCCCTCTCTAAGTCTAGGAAGGCTAGGTCCTAGACTCCAAAGTGGTTTGATGTTGTCCTCTGTCGTTTGTTCATGCCAATATTATAAATTACAGAGTGATAACATAATGGCGACCATACTGGGGAGACACTTATTGAAAAAGCTTAGTGTTTCTTCAGAACTTAGAAACCCCAGTCAAAATTAGATGATTCGAGTATTTTCCAAGATTGGTATCTGGTTGTTGATGGTGGACAATAAGCCAGACACAAGAAAGTTGAAATCATCCACCTGGCGACTCCAACTCAGATCAATTCCATTCAAAGACTCCACTGAAGGAAGGACCTGAAACGTGACCAGTCAGCCTAGAAGGAGAAAGTATTCAAGCCCAAATTGGATTCAAGAAATTGTTGTTTTTATCTCAGAATTATTGTTGTTTCAAAGATGTCCTTTTCTTTCACAAAATTTCATTTCATTTCCTTTGTCCTTTATCAATTATAGGCTTAAAAGATCAATAGGATTGATTAAAATCACTTTAGGAATGCATACAATAACTGAATTACTAAACTTTTGTGGTATGGTTGTTGTAGTAATTTTTGACTAGACTTAGCTACAGAATGCAGCCATTCTGTAGCTAGTCGCCTATTCCGCAGCTATCTTCATGTTCACACTGGTTACAGGTGTCACTTAAAGGAAAAACACATATGGTTGAATTCCAGAACTCACCTACATCATTCCTTTCTCTCTACGAAGTCTGAGCAAAAATCTGCAAGTGGTTATGCACGTGGAGGAAACCCAAACTAAGAAGTAGATTCCTACTAGGACAAGGACTCTACAGATGTCTTCAGCAAAGTACGAGGCATCCACAAGAGTTATAATTTGATTTTAATTGAAAAAGACACTTATCCCTATTTCTTCTCCAGGGAAGTTATGTATTTCTCTTATAAGAATAACTTGGGAAACCGAGAGACAATTAGTTAGTTGATGTTTTATTGTTAAGTTGTCCAAGACCGTAATACTATGTTTTTGAAGCGTTTTCCTTTAATGAAAGAAGAACAACTTTAATACATGATCTGAAGCAATATTGAAGAGATTCGTGTGCTAATATGGTGGTAGAGGGCCCCTACTACTCTAGAGGCTCTGTGCATCTTGTTTAGATAAGTAACTTTAGCTCTGTTTCGTTCATATTTTAGGCGTCGAATCTCATGTTTTATACACTCGAGCATCGAATGTTGAACAAATTTTGTTTCGTGAATTGTTCCAAAATACCACCAACATTGAATGAGAAAGAGCTGTAGTATCTCAAAGAATAATTGCATTTTAGTTTAGCTGTAGTATTTCAGAGGTTAATTACATATTAGTTCGGTTTTGTTTAATGTATTTTAAGTTTCATTAGCTAGTTGTATTATCGTTCTGTTAAAATAGACTTAAAGGCCTTCATTATTTACAAACTACTCTTGTTATTAATCTCTTCCAACACATCATCATATGGACGAGAATTAGTGATATCAGTTTGAGGTCTTGACTGTTCTGCAATTTCTCATAATTTTACAAATAGCCTTTTTCCAAAACTATTCCAAAATATTTCTAACCCTTGAATGAGGCTTAATAGTGACATTTTGAGTTGCAGAATGGATTAATTTCAGTGTCATAAGTTAATTTAGAGTAGGGTTCCTTACTATGCTACAGATAATCTCTTCCAAATGTGTTCCAACAAATTTCTAACCATGGATGAGATTTTTTGTGATATTGTAAGTTTTTGTTTACTTAGAAGAACCTCATTGCATTAAGATTATCCTTTTCTCAAGCTGTTCCAACATACTTCTAATGAATGAATTGGACTGAGTTCATGTTATGGGTTATTTTTCTTGTCAAGTTTTTCATTCGCTGTTCTTAAGTGCCATACATAGTTTAGAATAGATTTTGCTTTGTTTTAGTGTGACCAACAACTTCTCTTTGCCAACAACTTAGTTCTTTTCCTTTTATCATAAAAACACAAAACCAAAAGCACTAAAAAAACACTAAACACAACGAACTAGGAAGCAGATACCTAGGCACATATAGTGCACTTCACTTCAACAGTTTACTAGCCCTGGTTGACAATTTATGACATCAATTTAGGAACACTAAGTCGACTAGACAACTCTATTCTATCCTACTTTAAGCCTGATCAAAAGTACATTGCTAAGGTTTACAATGATCATTGGCAATTTGATGAGCCTCAAGAAGCTAAGCCCCAAATTGTAGACCATGTACATACTTTTACACCTGTGCATATCCCTGATGCACTTGTAGAAAACCCAGTGGCACATGAGCCTTGTACTTCATCTCCTGCTCTTGCAAAAGCTCCAAATGGTTATAAGCCTCCTGCTTTACTGCCTATACCTGCAAAAGTCCCAAACAAAAACAAGCCTCTGGTTTTGCCTCCTATCCTACATGACCTCCCTGCAAATTTTATCAATAATCTAACCAAATTTGATGGAGAAAAAGCAAAGATCACTGCTGAAAAACACATTCAAAATCTTGAGGATTTCCTTGATCTGTTTGAAGTAGGAGAAGATGATGTGCATATCAGAATGTTTGCCTTATCATTGCAAGGAAAAGTTAAAAGTTGGTTTAAAGATCTTCCAACTGCAAGCATTAGCAACTTTCATCAATTCACTCAAGTTTTCCTGGAAAGATGGGTGGTCCTGAGAAATGTTTTTCTCATCATGGAAGAGTATAACCATTTAAAAAGGCAGCCAAGGGAGATAGTACAACACTTTTCAGCTAGGTTCAATAAGGTATACCATTCAATACCCGCTAAGATAAAGCCACCCCCAGGATGGGCTCACTTGCACTACCCAGATGCATTTGACCCAGAGATAGCATTTCGATTAAGAGAAAGGGACCCTGCAACCCTAGAAGAAATGCAAAATGTGTCAGTTGATGTGGAAGCCAACCTGCTGAATAGGGAAGCGAAGTTAAAAGCAATGAAGAAGGACAAAATAGAAAAAGAGAAATTGATATCTTCAAGG
The DNA here is from genome assembly GCA_034641835.2 of Pinus albicaulis. Lineage (NCBI taxonomy): Eukaryota > Viridiplantae > Streptophyta > Pinopsida > Pinales > Pinaceae > Pinus > Pinus albicaulis. The sequence goes on along the minus strand of CM076580.1, from coordinate 1,182,865,445 downwards.
ATAAAATTAGATATGTTGACAAACACAGTCAACGAGATGATGCATATGATTAGCAGGAAAGAGGAACTTGTTGTTCAGATACCTCATGTTCCATTAGTTCCGGAAAAGACAAACATCAATGTACCCAAGCAGTTTGCAGCCCATCCTGGACGCCCTAAAACAGTAAATGATTGTTTCATGTACTCTATCCACAACACAGCCAAAGAGGAAGTCCAAAATCAGAAGGAGGCAGGGAAATCCTCAGCAACAATGTACATGATAGATGACCTTGCATACAGTGGAAGCCATCTCGAATATGATTATAAAGAGGAAGACTATAAGGTTGAGGTTGAGGCCGATTATTCGAAGCAGCCAGCACTATTTTCTTGGGAAGAACAAACTCAGCTATCACAATGCAAAGATGACAATCAAACTCTGCCTGTTGAGCAAGGTTGTAAAGAGGAAAAGGCAAGAAGTTGTCAAGTAAGTACAAAATGTCTTCCTCTATTTTTTGCCTCACTCTTAAGAGAGTATTAAAAGCAGGTTGCAAATAGGAAGAAGGAGGAATGCTCTAATGAGTCAGTTGAGGAAAAGAGGGATGATACAAAACCTTTTTCAAGTCCAGAAGTTCTCCCCCTGAGTCATCTTGAGATCATAGAATCTGAAACAGATGATGAATTGATCCAGATTGATTCTTTGCCCTTATGCTTTGATGCATTTCAGATTGTGAAAGGGAATCTAGATCACATTCTAGTTGATAATCACAGAAGAAGAGAACTCTCTCACCAATCAGATGAGGAAATCGGGGATGATAAAATATATGTTTTAGATCCAGGGGTTCAACCCTTGAGTTCTTTTGAATGTCAAGTAGCAAATGAAATCACAGAGTCTGAAACAGATGGTGGATTGATCCAGTTTGATTCTCTACCTTTGTGCTTTAATGCATTTCAGATTATAAAAGGGAATTGGGATCACATTTGCGCTGATAGTTATAGGAGAAAACATGACGTCTCAGAAGAACCAACACTACCATCTAAAGCACCACATGACCCAACTAGCAGATGTGTTGGATGGTTTCTACTTTCAAAGTCAATCTTCCTGTGTTCATAATGCTCTCAAAAGCTGTTATGATATGGATATGATCAGACAATCTTCCCCATTGTCTGATTCAGTAAAAGTAGTGTCACAACACTTATCAGGTAGCATGCAAACATGTTCCGAGTTGATTGAAGACCAAGAGAGCACATCTGCAGTACCAGGATATGAAGTTGAGTTGGTTGAGTCAGAATACCCAGAAATAAATCAAGAGTATCTTGATCCAGTGGCTGTCTATATGGAGGAATTGTTCTTTACAAAGCCAGCACATACTTCTGGCATGTCAGTTGTCTTTCAAAGGTACGAAGATCCATGTAAACAAGATCAGGCCGGGAATTTCTATCAAACACCATTTTCAGGTTTGTCTCTGACCATGATGAAAAGCAATGAAAGAACAAAGATATTAGAACAATTGCTTAACTGGCTGCACTGGCATTATTGTATTGTTTAGAAGGCCAGCCATTTCAATAGATTAGGGTAGGTAGGGGGTAAACAAGATCAACACTGAGCATCTTTCATATCTTAGTTTTAGACTTATTTTTTAGATTAGTGTGTTTTACTTTAGTTTCAAAGACAAGCTTCCGTCTCATAAGTGAAGTTTTCAAGGTGCGCAGTGTGTCTAACTCGATGGATTGCAAAGGATAAGTTCAAATTATAAACTATATAGTTTCCGCTCATATTTTGGGGGGCATGCTAATAAGTCACGTCATGCATGTGGTCTATTTTTATCACCAACTGTGGAGGAACAATCAACTAGTTTCAAATACTAAATTTCCCGACATCAAGACAAGTTGTGGTATCAACCCAATGGACCAGATTTACCAGTTTGTGGTGGGCACCACACCTCATGAAGGGAGTTGCCATCCCCACCGGGAGCTATTGTTAGAACTCGTAATTTACAGATTACAAGGTGACTATGTACTTTCTCTTTACAAATTTTTCATACTGTACATAGATGTCAATATTCAAAATATTTTCTAAAGAAAGAAACAAAGGAAGCAAAGGTAGCAGGGAAGCAGTTAGGACTGTTGATCTGAGGCAGAGTTGAAAAAAAGCAAAGGGCAGAGCCTTGAACGTGATTGGGTCAAGTCATGTGCATGTTTGGGTCGAGTCATGAACACTAATGCGAGCAAGTCGTGAACGAGTCTTCCATGAACAACAAAGAATTGAAACTCATCACTTCATCGCATTACAATCCTTTTTTATTTTATTTTCCTTTGAAAACATTAAACCTTACCTTTTCCGCATTTTCTGCTTTATATTCCACTTTACCTTTTCATCGCTATAACATTGTTTTACCTCCGCCTCCCCGATTTCCCCAATTGCAATTAAAGTGGGCCATTCCTCCCCCACGATCCATCAAATTTTTCATATTATAATGTTTCGCATTGCAACTAAACCTTAAAACTTGCGATCACCGATTTGCGATATATCACATCGCACATTTGTTAACTTACCTTCATGTTGGAAATACAGAGAGGGGGGGGTTGAATCAGTATTAATTTCAATTAGAGAATTAGTTAATATTTAATTATTATCAGTGTTTGTACAATGATAGTAGCAAACAAGAGGAACACAAATGCACACATTTTTTATGGTGGAAACCCACTCCAGGACAAAAACCACCTAATGCTTTTCTAATAATTCTTTAATATTCAACTCCAATTGAAAATAAAGCTCCAACTTCCTAGAATCTAGAAAATCATTCTTCTCCAGCTCCCACTGGATGGACGCTCCAACGCCCGATATTCTTCAGTAGTCAACTGAACGGATGCCCCAACACCCAATGAGCTACGACTCACCCTAGCACCACCTTACCACCCTATAGAAGAATAAAAGAAGAATGGACTCCTGTACTAGGGAAAATGGTCCACTTTACAATGATATAGAATGATGTAGAAGAAGAAGATACACTAGACCATAACCCCAACTATGACACAACCACAAAATGATGATCCCAGACCTCTCAACACCGCCTTCAACCCTTTGGCAAATGGACACTAGCAATTTGCATAACAATGTATTTACAATGACTAAGTACACTAGTTACTCTTTGCAATGATTATATGTAGTGTCGCTCACTTGAAGACTTCATATGATGAACTTCTTGCTACTGTTATGCACCTTGGTTGTTGCTCTTGTCATGCTACCCTCTTCTACACCTTGCTTTGCTTTGTTGCCATAGAAAGTCTGGTCCTTTGCAACCCTTGACAACACATGATCTAGATTTTTCTTGCCCTCTAGGAGCTCGATATTGAATCTGGTGTTTCTCTATTATTTCAAATCCTTAATATCTAATTTTCAGTCCTATAGTATTCCTCTTAGTCTTATTTCCAATGCCATGGGTCTGACCCAATTTGGATTCTTCAAGAGAGAGTTATATCCAATCTCTCACAATGCCCTAATTAAGGACTGTTTTAGCAGAGTGCACTTGTACGTAGTGCCACGCATCACTATTTTTTCATTTGTCTTTGAAATTGATAGAGAGAAAATTAAAGACTGTGCACTATCGACAACTTTTTATATAATTCCAATCCGATACTCAGAGAGAGAGTTATGACGAATTTACCAAGGTCACTTCTTTGAGATGAATTTCAGGAGCCTGTAAAAACCTTGACTTCCACAGATCATATCTCCAAAAATATTGCTCACCTTGATATGAAATTTTCATAGATGCTTCCTCAAGATTTTTGCTTCACCTCATAAAAATTTTAGCTTCTGACCCTTTATAGAAACACAGTTAGAGCGAAAATTCCACGATGACCTGTTTCAAATGGCCGAATCCCTTGCCTAGGGAGGAAATGAAGATCAAAATTTATATAAATGCTTAAGTTGACAGGGGCTTCGACAAGTGAACGTGGGAGGGATTTTAGGAGCTTAAAAAATATTAATTATGACTTTTCAATGACACATGCCTCAACCCCATGGGGTTTTAGCCCACTAACTGGGGGTACAAAGTTCAAACATGAATATCTCTCAAACCGTGAAGAATTACATGGCGTGCCATATATCAACGGAAACATATCGATAAGTAGAAACCATCAAAATAATTATTGACCCAGAATATATTAATTTGGTAGGTCAAAATTCCCATGCAATATTTGGTTAGCCCCTGGTGCTGCTTGCGTTGACATTAATGACAAATGCTGATCAACAATCTCCCCCTTTGGCATTGATGGCAACACAAGTACTCCCCTTGCGATCATGAAACCTCTTCCTACAACATTCTCTTCCCCTTTGACATCAATGGCAAAGGGTAAATCCCCCTGAAACACAACCATCCTGTGGACCTGTACACACTTCCACTCCCCCTGACACACAACTGTCCTGCAGACCTGTAATCTAATGAGAACTTGGGAGAATCCCAATCTTTTGACGAAGATATTCCAATGCTCGCGAATATTTAATATGTGATTCTTTTGGTGCTGCTTGGAATCTTGCTACTTGTCCAACTGCTTGCATAACATCTGGTTGGGAGGCTATTACATATAGAAGAATACTAATCATAGATCTGTACAACCTTTGATCCACATCCTTAGATGAGTCGTCTATGCTCAATTTGCAACCTATTACCATTGGAGTAAGGATGGGTTTACAATCTTCCATTTTAAATTTCCTGAGCATTTCCTTGATGTACTTGGCTTGACATATAAATATTCCTTTCTCTTGCTGAGATATTTGAAGCCCTAAGAAGTATGTCAACTTACCAAGTAAATACATCTCGAAATCACTTTGCACCTTTGTAGCAAAATTCGTACTTAGTCGATCATCATTGCTACCAATTATTGTATCATCCTCTTTAGCTATTAGACATGCTTTAGTTGCTTCATCCAGAACATATATGTCGTTTGGAGCTCGACTTGATGTAGCCACAATTTCACCATACACACCTTTCCTGATTTCACATTTCGTGGAGTTGAATAGTATTGTGTCCTTGATCACACATTTGTCCAACACTGAGCAGATTGTGATTCATGTTTGCAACCAATAGAACATTCTTGGCTAGAACATCTTTGCTTCCGAGAGTGACAGTACCTGATCCTATAACATTTGAAGATCCATCATTTCCAAAGGACAGTTCCATCCTTATTCTCTTTCAAATATATAAACTTATTTCTATCTCCAGTCATATGCATTGAGCAACCACTATCAACATACCACACATCTTTGTTCTTTTGAGCCTTGAGAGCGAGAGCACAATTATCATTCTTCTTCTTCTTCCATGTTCGTTCATTCTATGGCTTCGAAGATTCTTCTGGAGGATTTTCAAGTTTGCAGTCTTTGGCTATGTGTCCAAATTTTTGACATTTGTAACATTCAATATTATTTCTTAAATGTTCAAATCTATTGATGTTTCACTGAGCCCTGGGAGGTTTATATTTGACAGATCTCCTGGAATTGTATTCGTTCCTAGGGTATGTGTGACATTCTACAACTTTATGACCAAATTTTCCACATGAAAAATAGTAGCCATAAAAAATATGTTGGTACCTGGATGGAAATTTTCGTCGAGGAATTGTCTTCCAAAGCTGTTATTGCGAATCTTGTCCAATGAAGTCTACATGCATGTCAGATCTCATAGGTTCATTGTATTTTGTTGTAGAAGGTCCTGCTTCTTCTTCTTTGTAACCGATGTTAGTTTTGTCGTTGTAAGATTGTTGATTGTTGATAAGTTCTTCCAATGCCCTTGAGTTGTTGGCAAAGTTTTGGATAGTTTTTCCTTTCTTCACTTCCTCACGCAGCGAGACTACTTCGACTTCTAATTCTTCCCTTTCTTGGTTGCTTTCTTCCAACTTCTTTTGAAGTGACTCTTCAATGCATTTGTGTTCTTCAACTTCAATTTTGAGACCTTGAAATTGTTCTTCAAGAGTTTTGGAATGGATCTTCTCTGCCTTGAGATCTTTTATAAGCTTGATTGCTTCCTCATAAAATTCGTCTATGGTCCATCCTTCTTCTTCGTTGTTTGATACCTCTTGCTTATTGTGCTTGGGTTTATTGTGCTTGGCCATAAAAATACTCTCTCATTGGCTTCTTCTTCACTATCATTGTCTTCATCGGATGATGAGCTATCTTCTTTATAGAGAAAGTTCCTTTTAGATCCTTGCTTGTTGAATTTCTAAAAGCCTTTCTTTCTTTTTGAATTTCCATTACTTTTGTTTGGACATTTTGTTGCAAAATGCCCAACCTCATTACAGCTAAAACATATCAATGGAAGTTTACCTTTGAATTTTCCCTTACCAATTTGTAGTTTTCTCGTGAAGTAAGCATATTCTTCATCTGAAAGACCTTCTTCATCATCTCCCTTTTCTTCACACTTGCAGGTGCATGTCTTTTCAATTGAAGGTTGTTTATATTTATTGGTTTTATTATATGCAACGAACACAGTTTCTAGATGTGAAGTACCCTCTTCTTCATCAAGTCTCATTTCATATGCTATGAGAACTCCATGTAATTCCTCTTTGCTGAGTTTGTCCAGATTTGCACTGTATTCTAAGACCAATACCTTTGGGTTGAATCTCCCTGGTAACGTTCTAAGAATATTCCATATAATAGTCTTCTCGTCAACTGGCTCTCCCAATCCTTCTAGAGTATTGGTTATTTCATCAATGTATTGAAAGTATGCATCAATGTTGCAATCTTCTTTTATTCTGAATTGCTCAAATTTTTCTCTATAGATTTGAAGTTTTGCTTCTTTGACATTTGAGTCACCTGCATATATATTCTCAAGCTTGTCCCATACATTTTTTGCGGTTTTACAACCCAACACCTTATGATAAGCAAATTAAATAAGTCCACTGATAATAATATTCTTTGATTTTGCATCATTTACCAAATTCTTCTTACCTTGTTCATCCACGGTTGAAGTAAATCCATTTTGAACAGTGTCCCATACTTTGTAACCTTGCGCCAAGAGATAGACCTCCATTCTTCCTTTCCAAAGTGCATAATTATTTTCATTGAATAGAGGTACACCATTCTTGGTATGCTCCATGACCTCCTTCCAGCGGTTAAACTGCTATTGAAGGAACCAAGCTTTGATACCAATTTTTGGAAATACTAAGGGGGGGGGGGGTGAATCAATATTCCTTTCAATTAGAGCATTAGTTAATCTTCAATTATTATCAATGTTTATACAATGATAGCAGCAAACAAGAGGAACACAAATGCACACATTTTTTAAGGTGGAAACCCACTCTGGGACAAAAAATACCTAATGCTTTTCTAATAATTCTTTAATATTCAACTCCAATTGAAAATAAAGCTCTAACTTCTTAGAATCTAGAAAAGCATTCTTCTCCAGCTCCCACTGGATGGACGCTCCAATGCCCGAGATTCTTCAGTAGTCAACTGAACGGATGCCCCAACACCCAATGAACTACAACTCACCCTAGCACCACCCTACCACCCTATAGAAGAATAAAAGAAGAATGGACTCCTGTACCAGGGAAAATGGTCCACTTTACAATGATATAGAATGATGCAGAAGAAGAAGATATACTAGACCATAACCCCAGCTATGAAACAACCACCTAATGATGATCCTAGACCTCCCAACACTGCCTCTTCAACCCTTGGCAGATAGACACTAGTACAATTTGTACAATAATGTATTTACAATGACTAAGTACAATGATACCTTTACAATGATTGTATGTAGTGCTGCCTACTTGAAGAATTCATATGATGAACTTCTTGCTACTGTTATGCACCTTGGTTGCTGCTCTTGTCATGCTATCCTCTGCTGCACCTTTCTTTGGTTTTTTGATGTATAAAGTCTGGTCCTTTGCAACCCTTGACAACACATGATCTAGCTTTTTCTTGCCTTCTAGGAGCTCGATATTGAATCTAGTGTATCTCTGTTATTTCAGATCCTCAATATTTGATTTTCGGTCCTGTAGTAGTCCTCTAAGTCTTCATTCCAATGCCACATGTCTGACCCAATTTGGATTCTTCAAGAGAGAGTTATACCCAATCTCTCACAATGCCCTAATTAAGGACTGTTTCAGCAGAGCGCACTTGTACGGCGTGCCACGTGTCATTTTTTCTTCATTTTTCTTTGAACTTGATAGAGAAAAAATAAAATACTGTGCACTATCCACCAATTTTTACAGAATTCCAATTCGATACTCAGAGAGAGAGTTATGACAATTTTACCACGGTCACTTCTTTGAGATGAATTTTAGGAGCCTGCAAAAACCCTGACTTCCACAGCTCATATCTCCCAACATATTGCGCACCTTGATCTGACATTTTTACTGAAGATTCCTCAGGATTTCGGCTTCATCTCATAAAAATTTCAGCTTCTGAGCCTTCGTAGAACAAATGTTAGAGCGAAAATTCCACCATGACCTGTTTCAGATGGCCGAATCCCTTGCATAAGGAGGAAATGAAGATTACAATTTATATGAATGCTTAAGTTGAGAGGGGCTTCAACAAGTGAACGTGGGAGGGATTTTAGGAGCATAAAAGATATTAATTATTACTTTTAAATGACCCATTCCCCAACCCCATGGGGTTTTAGCCCACTAACTGGGGTTACAAACTTAAAACATGAATATCTCTCAAACCGTGAAGAATTACATGGCGTGTCATATATCAACGGAAAAATATCGACAATTAAAAACCATAAAAAGAATTATTGACCCAGAATATATTAATTTGGTAGGTCAAAATTCCCATGCAATATTTGTTTAGCCCCTAGTGCTGCTTGGGTTGACATCAATGACAATCGCTGATCAACACTTTGAAACACCCGCAATCTATTTTCTTTAACTTGCGATGCAACAATAGTCCTCACCACAGTAGCTCTGCCCCCCACTTTATAGCCGTTTGAAATACTTTGAAACACGCATCATATAAAACATCATAAACTTTACCTTACTGCATAATCTTTTCGGCTTGCGATTGCAATGTAGGTGGGTTCCTCTCCCTTACCAGCATCCCCGCTATGTGTCGCCCTTTCACTATTTCGCACCCCCTTCTCTATTACCACTTACCACTTGAGGCCCCCTCCGAAAATCTGTTTCCGTCGTCCTCCATCATCCACCTACCGCCATCCCTCCACGACCGGGCATATAAGGCCTGTATACCATTTATGAAGAAATAGGCTAAACTTGACAGAAAGACTTAGGTAGGACTCGACAAGGGGAAAAAGGCAGGGCAAGGCTGAATGTCACAAGGAAAAAGACAGAAAAGGTCGATTTGAGAATTTTTGCAGAGATATAATAACAAAAACTGAAGGGTTAACAAAACATACCAACACAATCACTAATCGATGAAAAGTAGCCAACGCTACCCCAGAATTAATTACCCAACGTTGGTTTTATGAAAAATAGAACCAGATGTCAGAGCCACCATTGGTCGCCTCTTTGTGACCATCACAACCACCTCCAAGCTTATTGTTTGATCTTCTGAAGAGCCATTGAAGCCTTTGGATCCATGAAAATATGCCCAACATTAATTCTACAGGCGGTGTTCTTTGTCAAATATTTCTGATCAGGCTTTGCATGGCCACACTTGTTATTTTATGCAAAATTGTAATCAATGAAAGGTTTCTGAGTAAGGTAGGGAAATCGACTTAGTCTTTAGATAAATATTGCATACCTCAGTAGTATTAGGGGTTGGAAAATTGGACCTTGCTGAAGCTTGCATTGTAATAAGTATTGGAACTCTGTAACTATTTGAGCTAGGCATCAATAATAAGAGGCCGTTCTGAGGATTATTGAGTTATGTTAATGGTGATGTTTTATCCTCTGTGTTAACATTTTTCGCTATCTGTTCATGTTCATGTTGTGCGTTAATTTATCTGATTTCAAAACATAAATTTTAGATTAATATTTTCTAAGAGAGAACCTTAATTTTGTCTGTGTTCCTTATCTTAATGTTTTCCTCTGAGTCCTAAATGTGGAATTTAGAGACAGTCTGCTCTGCATTTGTGTTGAACCTTAATCTCATCCTCCTTTCCATTTCACACTACTAGTTAGATCTAGTCTGCATAGTTCGCTTGCCCTATGAATTCCCTTGAAAAGTTGATGCACAGTTCATCCTTTTATGACTCCATAGCCCAATGGATTAAGTCTCACAACTCCCTTTGTCCAATCACCCAATAAATCAAAACAAACAATCCCCCATCATTGTAACTAGCCTAATATCGGCACTTACAATCATCAAGTTAAATAAAAAAATAGAGAGAGCCCTCTCTAGGTCTAGGAAGGCTAGGTCCTGGACTCCAAATTGGTTTGATGTTGTCCTCTATCGTTTGTTCTTGCCAATCTTAAAAATTATAGAGGGCTAATAGAAGGAAGCCACAATATCATCCTTTGTTATTTTTGTGGCCCTTAGTTCATTCTTAAGACTTGCAACTTGACCATTATTCTTGATGGTGAACATTTTTTATAAAGATTCATACATTTCTTGAGTGGAGTCTATGTTGGAAATGTATGGGATAAGATTATCCTTTACACCATCTACCATTAAGCTCATAGACGATATCTCAGACTCTCTAAACGCTACTTTATCTGTATCACTAGATCCTTCTGTAGGTTTCTTCACTTTTCCTTTGACTAGATCTAAGACTTTATTCCTTTTAAGGATGAGGTCTATCCTTTTCTTCCATGCCCTGTAATTTGATGCTCCTTCTAATTTGTTTTCTCCCTTTATTGTGTTAGACATTGTTCTTGGAGATAGTAAGCTTCTTTCCTTATATGATCCCCTTTGATTATCCTTATTTAATCTTCTTGAGACTCCTTATTCTCCTTTCAATAGATCTCCAGGCTACCCTTTTTCCTTCTTCTTCACCTTAGCTCTGATACCATGCTAGAAAATAAGAAAGGCAGAAAGACTTTATTATACTGATAATTACTTGTGTAATTATTATTTACTTATTATATTTTGTGTTCTTTTAGTTCATCAAGAAATTATCAAAACCATATGAAGATCAAGGACACCAGATGTAGGCAGTCAACCAGGGAAAAACTGCCATCTAGGGGAAAACCCAGTCAATATATCTTCCTTCAATAGTTTCACGAGATAATCCAAGACTCCTTGACCTAGAAACAAACTTCCTCCAATCACCAAGTCAACCCTTTCCTTCTTCTGCAGGTGATGACCTTCCAGCACTATCTTCGACCTAGAATAGTAGCAACAATCGATGTAACAAGAAATTCTACCTAGTAGCAACAACAACTTCGACCTAACTACAATTAGAAGGAACAACTGAACTTCGACCTAGGTGAAACACTTCAACCTTGATGCAATACTCCGACTTGAAGCAGGTCTTCGACCCTCAACTTGAAGTAGCACTTTGACCCTGAAGCAGTACTTTGATCTTGTTGCAATATCCAAAAAAATCCACCCGTGGGAGAGATAAATGCCCTAGAAACTTCGATCCTGCACTTCTCCTTCCATCACTACAATTTCGTACGCTTTTGTAGCTTCTTGGATATGGAACTTATGTGATAGTGTGTGTCCCAAATGAATCAAACTGTATTTTATATATATCCTTTTTTGGAGTTCAAATTACCTTCTTGTAGGCCGACTTGGTGTGGAGGTGAAAAAATTCATATTTGACTAAAAAATTTTTTTTTTTACATGATTAAAACCCCCAAGAAGGATCTTATTAAATGTACAATGACCCTAATGACTTAGTATAAATCTGTAGAAATTTACAGGGTAAGTTCCGTAGATCAAGAACCAAAGGTCACCGCTCACAAACATATCACAAATCAATACACCAGTATAATCACGTGGTTAAAATCCTCAAAGAGGGAAACAGTCCACGCCCTGAGCCAACGCGGCCACTTCAAGGAATTTATTAATATAAAAGAAAAGTTACATATGTTTCTCTCATAAACGGTTACCGGAAAAATGACCCTCCATGCTCTTTAAATAGATATCATGGAAAAATCGGGTGTTAAGCCACAAATCAAGTGCCGTTAATACTGAGGTAAGAGATAATTGTTGGATCACTACAAATTGTGACCGTCGGATTATAAGTTACAAATGTACATGGTAAATAAACACACTTTACCTAACTCTACACTAGACTAAGTTATTCTTAACTATTTTCTATGTGTCAGAATATCATAACATCCCCCCTTAAGAACAACTTGGGATAGGATTGAAGGATTTACAAAGGTGACACAAAAGGGGCCTATTTCCTATGTGTCGAAATATCCTAACATCCCCCCTTAAGAACAAATTGGGATAGGATTGAAGGATTTACAAAAGTGACACAATAGAAGAAGGAAGGAGGCATTAGAGCCTATCCCCCCTTAATGAAAAATTTCCTGAACTCCAAGCATGGATCAAAGTTTGGTAAACTTCGCTTCTGTGAGAGCCTTTGTAAAGATATCGGCTACTTGATCATTGGTCGGACAATACCGCACTTCAAGAACATGATCATGAATGAGCTTTCTGATGAAGTGTATGTGGAGTTCAATGTGTTTCATATGCTGATGTTGAACTGGATCTTTACATAGCTGAATGGCACTTTGATTATCACACCAAAGTGTAGTTGGATGTTGCTGATGAAGACCAAATTCAGACAGGATCTGACGAAGCCACATGGCTTCCTTACTAGCTTCAACTGCACCACGATACTCTGCTTCTGCTGAAGAAAGGGAGATGGCACTTTGTTTCTTACAAGACCAAGTAATAGGTCCTGAACCAAGAGTGAATACATATCCTGCAGTGGACTTCCAATCATCAGGGTCACCAGCCCAGTCAGAATCAGTGAAACCAATCAACAAGGGAGATGCTCCTACACTGTAATGAATCCCAAACTGAAATATACCTCGAATATATCAAAGTATTATTTTAGCTGCTTTCCATTGACTTTCATGAGGTTGGTGCATAAATCGAGCGACAAGACCAATGACAAAGGAAAGGCCAGGACAGGTATGGGTTAGATAAAAAAGTTTACCAACAAGTTGACGAAATAAGGTAGCATCAACTTCAGGGGTAATACAGTTGACTGAAAGCTTGACTCCAGACTGAAAGGGAGAAGGGGCAGGCTTACAGTCTTCCATGTGAAAGTGGTGTAGAAGATCATAGGCATACTTGGACTGAGAGAGGGTAATGCCTTCCTTGGATTGTAAGACTTGAAGACCAAGGAAATAATGCAAGTGTCCTAAGTCTGTCATTTCAAACTTCTTTTTGAGGCTAGACTTCACATGGTTTATATGGTTTGGATCACTACCAGTAAGGATAAGATCATAAACATAAAGAACATGGATGGTGAAGGAATTACCCACCTTCTTGGTGTAGACAGTGTTGTCAGAATGACACCTCGAAAAGCCATTATCTAAGAGAAATCTATCCATTTTGGCATACCAAGCCCGAGGAGCTTGTTTGAGACAATAGAGAGACTTCCTAAGGTGACAAGCAAGGCTGGAGTCTTTTTGGATAAATCCAGGGGGTTGTTCCATGTAGATTTATTCATGCAAATATCCATGTAAGAAGGCGGATTTAACATCCATCTAATGGACTTCCCATTTAAAGGAGGCAGCAAGGGAAAGAACAAGGCAGATATAATTCATTTTGGCAACAGGGGAGAAGGTTTCAGTATAGTCAATGCCTTCAACTTGTGAAAAAACTTTAGCGACAAGACGAGCTTTATGTCTATCCACTTTTCCATCTGGTCCAAACTTTTTTTTGTAAACCCATCTGCATCTGACAAGTTTTCTTCCTTTTGGAAGGGGAACAAGATCCCAAGTATTGTTTACCAATAAGGAACGATACTCTTCATTCATAGCTTCATCCCAATCTGGATGACTGGAGGCTTCTTCAAAGGTTTCTGGATCAATTTTTTCTGGAACTTGAGCCAATAAAGAAGAGGCTATTTCGAACTGAGAACGTGTACGTCGTTGATCGGCAGGGTCACTTGCAAGAGAACCTGCTGCATCCCGAGTAGAGCGGACCCATCTTGCAAGCGGTGGAGTATAAGGAACAATTTCACGAGCTGGAGGAGGATTTTCATCCTCGCTATCATCATCTGAACTAGAAGGAATTCTATTAAAAATAGAAGAGAGAGAGAGAGGTGGCACATATGCCGAATCAGGCTTGTAGGCCAAAGGTGGCACACCCGCCGAACTAGGCTCGCAGGCCAATATATTTTCATCAAACTTTACATCTCTTCTAATGATTATATTTTTGGATTTGGGTTGAAGAAGTCTATATCCTTTGACATCTTCAGAATATCCAACAAAAATACATTTTTCACTCTTAGGTTCTAAGGCTTTATGTTTCGCATATGGAATATGGGCCCAAGCATCACTTCCAAAAACACGAAAGTGACTTACATCTGGTTTGATTGAGCTCCAAGATTCTTCTGGAGTTATATTCTTTAAAACCTTAGTAGGAGTGCGATTTACTATGTAATTTGCATAGTTAATGGATTTTGCCCAAAAGTTGAGACCAAGTCCTTTAGATTGAAGCATACAATTAGCCATTTCTTTTAAGGTGTGATTCTTCCTTTCAGCTACACCATTTTGTTGTGGAGTATATGGAACAGTATGTTGCAATTGAATGCCATGCTCAGTGCAGAAGTTGATAAATTTTTTGTTAACATATTCTCCACCATTATCTGATCTTAACTTAAGAATTTGATGTCCAGATTGTTTCTCAACAAAGGCCTTAAAGGCCAAGAACATGTTAAAAACTTCACTCTTTAGTTTTAAGAAATATACCCAAGTGCGTCTGGAAAAATCATCAATGAAGGTTAAGAAGTACTTGCAACCAGAGAAAGAAACAACATGAAGTGGACTACATAACTCACTATGCACAAGCTGCAAAGGGGCTGAAGCGTGCCAAGAGGCACGTTTGTCAAAACTATCCTGATGATTTTTTTGGAGTACACATCCGGAGCAAACACCATCTTGGCAAGATACCATAGGAAGGCCCGTCACCAAATTTTCCTTACACAGAGTTTGAAGAGAGTGATAGTTTAAGTGACCAAATCGCTCATGCCAAAGTTTGCTCACTTCATCATTATGAGCAACAAAAACAGAGGGAAGAGATGATGACCCAAAGTTGTCAAAATTATACAATTTTGTGGAATCATCAGCAATGCCAGTAGCTAAAATATGTTTAGGATCTTTGAGGTCCTTGATTACAACATCATGAGGTGAGAATTCTACTATTTTCCCTTCACCTGAATGAGTTATCTGATAAACAAATAAAAGGTTGCATGACAAGGTAGGAACACATAGTACATCATTAAACTGACCATTATCTAGATGAATGGTTCCAGATCCTAAAACACTAAGAGATATATCATCACCAACATAAATATGTTTGGTGTTACAATCATTTAAATAAGAAAGCATGGATTTATTTTTAGCCATGTGGTAAGAAGCTCCAGAATCAATGAGCCACTCATGAGAAGGAGAAGAAGAAGATACATTTAATGCATAACCAGATCTTGATGCTTGACAAGCACAAGCAGAAAGTGCCATGCCTGAAGATGAAGGTGAAGAGTGCTCCAAATTGATTTTGTGCTTCTTCATTGCTACTTCTAAGGCTTCCATCTTCTTAAAACATTTGGACTCTAAATGGCCATCACAATTGCAAAAGTTGCAATGTCTATTTGTCTTCTTTCCTTTTTTTTATATGCCTTATCATTTTGGTGAGTTGCTTTTTCAGTTTGTGGCTGAAATTGCTTAGGACCCTTGTTTTGTTTCGGACCATAATTTTTAGGATACTGCTTTGTGGGATTCTTTTGATATGATTGATGTTGGGCTGCTAAGGATTTCTTAGAAGCGTTTCTAGCAGTGATAAGACCAAGGTGTAAAAGTTTTTCTTGTTCTCTTATCAAAGAATCACAAAATGCATCAAAAGAGGGATTCTTGTAGGTGGTTCCTGAAGAAATGATGGCTTCTCTAGTGGAATGGAAGGCAGAAAAAAATACAGAGTATGTAGGGCCAAGCTTGGTAAAAATGCAATAGATGAGGCTAACATCTTCCTTTTTGACCTTACAACCTTGTAAAAGAACTCTGAGGGTCTTGAATTTGGACAAAAAAATCTTCAGTAGAGGAAAAATTATTGGGGTCCAAATTAAGAAACTCATTTTCAAGCTGATGGGCCCTGATTTGATTTTGAATGCCAAAGAAAGTATTTAGCTTGTCCAGGGCTTCATGAGGGGTGTCAATGTCAAGGATATGAAATCGAAGATCTTGAGCAATGGACATTCCTATCAACCCTCGTGCTTGATCTTGTTTATTTTCCCATTTAGCAACTTTATCATCATCAGAAGGTTTAGTTTATAGCCCTGTGGCTATTCTATAAAGCCCTTTAATTCTAAGTATATCTACCATGTGAGGTAGCCATTGGAAATAATTGGTGCTATTCAGAATAACCGAGCATGCACTTTCCATTTAAAAAAAAAAAAAAAACGAAACTGAGAAAAGCTGAAACTAACTACTCCAATGGAAAGATCTCGAAAAATTAGGTCGTTTAAAAAAAACAGCTCGAAAAACGACTTCCGGATGAAGAAGTTATGCCTTTTAAAAAAAATTGAGTTGTAGATGTTGAATAGTTACGAGAACGGGATGAAGTGCGGCTCTTTAAAAAAAAATTCCGCCCCTTTGAACAAATTTTTTATACAAAAGAAGCTTGAGAAGGAGACTTGAACCCAAGACCTCTATTCTCATAGACTAACCCCTCACAAAGTGAGATAGTAAAATGATTATGTTATTTTAGAAATGAGGAAGGGGGGATTATTATTATTATTATTATTATGGGAGGTGTTCATGCCTTTTCCTGCAAAAAAAATGAGCAAAAGAAACAAAATTCAAAGCCTTACGACAGAATTTTAGATTCTCGGTTAGCCTTACTAGCAACTATCTCTTTTTTCACTATTTCTGATTTCCAGAGATCGCACAAAGACACGGGGAAAGACCATACGTAGCAAAAAAAATCCCTTTTTCCTATTTCTGATTTGCCGAGATCACACGGGGCGCACAAAAAAGAGCATACACAGAGAAGAGGGTATAGATCTGGTAAATAAATAAAACCTTAATACAGGAAAAAAAACCGAAATAAGCAGAACTATTAACAAATATAACTGCAAAATAGATGCTTTATACCTCCAGATCTAAACTGACATAACTTGGGCAGCCATAAACCTTTTCGAATGAAGCGAAAGGCGTTCCTCACTGTAATAGACGCTCTGGACACAACCGATCATTTATCCAAGCCCAAAAATGTTCAGAAATAGTAGATCTACAAAACAACATTCGCATGCAGTCAAACCGGCTTTGGATTTTGATCAACAACAGATGCAACCCTCAAAATAGCTCTGATACCATGTAGGAATTTACAGGATAAGTTCTGTAGATCAAGAAACAAAGGTCATCGCTCACAAACAGATCACAAATCAGTACACTAGTATAATCACATGGTTAAAACCCTTAAAGAGGGAAACAATCCACGCCCTGAGCCAATGCGACCACTTCAGGGAATTTATTAATATAAAATAAAATTTACATATGTTTCTCTCATAAACGGTTACTGGAAAAATGACCCTCCATGCTCTTTAAATAGAGATAATGGACCAATCGAGTGTTAAGCCACAGATCAAGTGTTTTTAATACTGAGGTAAGAGATAACCGTCGGATCACTACAAATTGTGACCATCAGATTATAAGTTACAAATGCACATGGTAAAGAAACTTACTTTACCTAACTCTACACTAGACTAAGTTATTCTTAACTATTTCCTATGTGTCAGAATATCCTAACAGGGTAAGTTCCGTAGATCAAGAACCAAAGGTCACTGCTCACAAAAATATCACAAATCAGTACACCGGTATAATCACGTGGTTAAAACCCTCAAAGAGGGAAACAATCCACGCCCTGACCCAACGTGGCCACTTCAGGGAATTTGTTAATATAAAAGAAAAGTTACATATGTTTCTCTCATAAACGGTTACCAGACAAATGACCCTCCATGCTCTTTAAATAGAGATCATGGACCAATCGGGTGTTAAGCCACAGATCAAGTGCCGTTAATACCGAGGTAAGAGATAACCGTCGGATCACTACAAATCGTGACCGTCAGATTATAAGTTACAAATGTACATGGTAAAGAAACACACTTTACCTAACTCTACACTAGACTAAGTTATTCTTAACTATTTCCTATGTGTCAGAATATCCTAACAAAATACTATAAGTCCTCAATGGGGATTTTGACCTAAAAGATGTTGACCCAAGCTTGAAAGCCATGATTTAATAAGCCATAAAAATAATAATAAAATTTCTTTTTCATTCTTTTGATAAATACAATTTATTGGCTCAAATACAATCATGATGACTAAACCTAGTTACATTCTTCAACACTTGTAATATTTCATTACTTATCTTGTACTTGTCATTTAATTTCTTTGCTCATCATCTTTGATATTGTCATATTTCATCTGAGAATTTCTTGAAGCAAAGTACACATTTCTTTAATTTTTGCAAGTTAGATTTTATTGCTCATATTCTCTCATACTAACACTTGTCTTGCAACATTGTTGTTAAATTGTAACATGAGATATCTATCTACTTGTGAGTATCTTGGTTTACATTGAGCATTGTTTAAAGGCACTGGTCTATCATATCTATATCTCATGTTTTCATCATTGATCTTAATCGAATCTACCTCACATACATTTCTCATAAATACATACACTTGCACCACTTAATAATAAAGTTAGATTAATAATAATTGCATTGCCCTTAGTCTCCTAGAACTTTTACTTCATTTTCCTCCTTTAGGTACTACCCCTCTTAGCTTTTCTAGGAGAGAGCTTAAACAAAGTGAGTAGGGAATATGTGACAACCCTTGCTTTGAGCATTGCACCATAAATATTATACCTCGTGGGGTTGGAAACTTTTCCCACATTAAGGTGTACATTTTAGGCAAAAACATTTTCTAGCGCCATTGGTGGGGATAAGTTTTCTTGGACTCTGTTTTTTCAACTAAAATTTCAGTTCTCGCATATTGGTTTTTTTGAGTTAGATTCCTGTTCAAGTGGAAATTTCACTTATTTCATTTGGTGCAAGGATTTATGCTTGAAGCCTTCTTGTAGATTTCTTGCTAATTTTGGACAAGAGGCTCTCTCTAATATCCATTTTCTCTTTCAAGGTTAAGTGAGTAAGACATCATGAATAAGTTTCTCACCCCTTGGGATTTTACTAACATTGTGGGTTATTCGAGTTTTATTCTGGATGAAGCCATCAAAAAGTTGCCTATTTTTCTAGGTAACAATGCTGAAGCTCATCTCAGGGATTTCAACCTTTGTGTGAGCAAGTGGTGCCATTATGTTAACCATGAGGAATTTAAGATGATACTTTTCGTCTTTTAATTATATATGTATGTTGTAGATTGGTTCTCAGGGTTTCCTGCTAACACTTTCAATTCTTTAGAATCAATCATTGATGCCATTGAAGAAAAATATGGAGATAAAAGAAAGTTCAAAGCAAAAGATGAATTAAAGGAAATTAAAGAGGGTGAAAATGGTCTTATACAACAAGTAACTCAATTGGTCAAGGATATGCAACTCAACCAAGCTCAACCCATTAAGAGCATGGAACTAAATCAAGCGAAATTAATAGTTTATCACGCTAAGGAAATGAGTTCCATACAAAATCATTTGTTGGCCATGGAAGAAAAACATGCTAAGGAAATGGAAACCATGGAATTTAATCATTCAAATTAGATGACCACCATGCAAAATCATTTGATTATTATGAAGCAAATCATGACAAAGAAATGAGTTCTATGCAAAATTGCTTGATGATCATGAAAACAAATTATGACAGAGTGATAAAGGACAAAGAAAAAACAAACACAGTTAATAAATACTATGGAATCAAATCATGCAAAGGAAATCAATTCCATAGAGGATAAGCATTCTAATCAAATGACTGCTATTTAGAATAAGTTGGAAAAAAATGGAAAGATAACAGGTGCAAAAGTTTAAACCAAGTCCATATGATGAATGGGAAAATAATAAAGAACTTCCAATAGAGCATGAGCCTTCCAATCTGCCGGAGCAATATCATGAAGAGGTTACTTGTCTGGTTAGAAAAGAAACTGAGGAAAATCATGATCACAGTCTTAATGCTTATGAGATTTATCCATCATCCTTTTCGGAGAAAAATCAGGAAAAAGAAGAAAGACATGCCATCAAAGTCTTAGATACTTCAAATTTTCCATCTGAGCATTTCCAACGTCAAGAAAAAATTTATACATTGGTTGCATCATCATCAACATCACAGTCTATCAGGAAGAAAAGTAATAAGCATAAAAGAAAAAGGGATATAAAAGGTAAATCATCAGTGATAAATAATGTCAAACTTCTGCATGGCAGAAATTGAAAAGGAAAGTGGAATAAGTGTGATGCATCTGATGGCCGGGACCAAAATGCCACTTAGATAAGTCAATGTCCTAAGATCTTCAGAATTGCACATGGCACATCATACCAACAACCAATGGATCTTCCAAAGAGTAGGTAGGTTCTCAACACAGACTTCATTAAAAGAAATCTGATGCCATCTAACATCCTTTGTATTGTATTTCTAACCCTACTCCTTGTCATTTCAATTATTAGAGTAGATTTCATTTCAACATTACTATTTCATAGATTAGATTCACTTCAATTATTATAATATATTTACATTTCATGTTAATTGAATAGTTTCTATTTATAGAGATTCTATTTCATGTACTTAATTTTATATAATGGTTTGTGGATTATATTTTAATGGATGCTATTGATATAAATTCGTGTGTTTCTTGGATGAATATTTTGGATTCTCACATTCCTTCAACAAAGCAATGTGTCCCCAAGCAGAGTTAGACATTGACCATTTTGTGTCAACTACCCTATAGCAACATACATTTTTTCAAATATTTCCATCATGATCAAGTAGTCAGACATCCATATATCACCATCATCATCATCATCATTCAACAATTTTGTCAAAGTTGTAATTCCAAATCTTGCAGCTTTGTAAAAATTATTCTAGTATGTTTATTAAGCCATGTAAAACACCTAGGTAAGCTTAGGATTTTCAGCAAAAAGTTCAACTTTAGGGATTTTTTTAAACTCGACTAATTATTTGTGTTTTCCCTAAACATCAATAATTAGGAGAGTTTTTCTCCCAAACATACCCCAAAGCTAGGTTGGGGCTTGATAGTGATGTATTAAGTGAGTCCTAATGTATAAATTCCATGTAAATAATCATGATAGATCATATCTTGAGTCTTGTGGAATTTGGTAAAGAATGTCTAATTTTAATTATTAAAATTTCCCATTAGTCGGGATTTTAATAATTATTTTGATGTAAATTGTAAAATGTGACGTCTATAGAAGTTGATGGGGTTATGAGTACTCATAATTAGAACGTCTACACCTCAACTCTGTTGAAATATGTAACTAGGTTCGATATTCATAATGACATGTGTAATTATGATTTTATGTAATTAATGAAAATAATAAAAATAATATTATTTTTATGATATGCTTGAGACATGGGTTTCATGCTCAAGGAATTTTATTTTTATGGATCAAGCTCCCGTTGTGAGCTATTAGGATTGTTCATCAAGTCATAAAGTCAACTGAGTCTTTGTCATGTATTAAAGAATTATTTGGGCATGTTACATATTGTAAAAGAGAATTTATTTGAGTAATTAGAAGAGTCAAAAACCTCCAAGACCTCGTCACAAGTACTCAATCAAGTTGACCTTCCATAGAATTTATAGATCGTTCAAGGAGGAGATGTCGATCTAGGAATGAGAAAATTTCAACTTATTTACATGGGCAGATCTCTATATAAAGGAGGACTCAACCTCACTCGAATAACAATCTATCAAGAATTCATAAAGAAGAAAGAAGAACAAATAAAGGGAAGAAAGAAGCCTCTAATCTAGCAAAGGGGAAGAGAAGAAGATCAAAGCATTTTGGCACAATTTTTGGGTCATCTTCCTCACACATGTGACTGTAGTTAGGGTTTCTGTAATTAGGTATTGCAGACCTCAAGGAATTCAAGATGTAGTCCAAGTGAAGGGTATATTTTCTAGCCGAGATCAAAAGAATAAGTCTCCAAGTCAAGCGAAGGAGAAAATCCTCTCGAAGCCCCTCTAATATGCACACACGTGCGAATTTGAAATTGTTTCAAGCAAGCTGAAGATTGCAAGACTGTGTAAAGAAGCCAAATTTTCATAGAAGTCGAGAATAGAGGTGCAAGAAGTCAGTTGGACAAGTGTTGACTTGAAAGACAAGAAGAAGTTGTTCAAAAGGTCTTGTGACTTGGTCTTGGAGAGGTTATTAGGTCAAGGGTCTTGGTCTTGGAATTCATCAATTGAATATTATATAAGAGGAATTTGGTTGGTTTTCCTCTCAAGATTGGAGAGGTTTTGGCCCTAGCTGATTTCCTATATCTCCTGTCCCTTGTCTCATTGTTTTTTATATTTTGATAGTTGTTTAATGAAAATATCACAATAATAATCAAGCTAAATAACCTAATCAAGATATGTATAAAGTATTCATAGATAGTTATCATTCCTAGAGAAATCACCTCATCTCTCTGCCCTAGATTTCTCAACATGGTATTAGAGCTAAGGTGAAAAATCAAAGAAGGGAAACTCAATAAGGGACACTCAATCATTCAAGGATCGAAGTTCTAGAAAGGGTATCAAGGGCATAAAAGAATCAAGAATATCCTCTCATCTCCAAGGAATTTTGAAGAGCAGGACCACATCATCATCTTGAAGGAAGTGTCAAAACCCTAGATTGATCAAAGAATAAGTCCACATTTAAAGCATTCTTGGGATCCTCGCTCAAGTTATCATCGCAAGGAAGGAGACCTCAAAAGACCCCATCTCTAGTAAAATTGAAGAAATATTTAAATCAAAGCATCCTGAAGTCTACTCATCCAAGGGAAGTAATAAGAATGAAGTTGTTGGCATCATTAAAGGATTCAAGGTGATCTCCATCTCTTAGAAGTCAAATAATCACTTTTGAAGGAAGAAATATTCTCGAAGAAGAAATTTTCTAAAACCATATCATCATCAAATTCATGAAGGAAACAAGTTGAAAGGAGAATCTTCACAAGTAAGTATATTTATGTCTACATCTGAATCTGTCAAAATGTCTTTTTGAAAAGAAAGCAAAAAACTGGTTAGGGATTCAAACTTTCTAACATGGAAGAAAAGGACAGATCTGAACCTCATAGAAAATGAGGTCATGAAACATGTTAAGGGCTCAATTACCAAACCTCCAAAATAATATTCTCAAGCACTTGCAAGGTATATGAAAGGGGAAGTAAGGGCTCAAAAGATTCTCATACAATACATCAAGGATCCCCTCATTCCCTGTGTATTTAAATTAGAAACATCAAAATAAATATATGACAAACTTGTAGAATTATTCTCCGTAAGCTCTGTGGGAGAAGTGATCTCGCTAAGGCAGGAGCTCTACAAGATGAAGATATCAAAAGAAAAAAGAATAGCCATGATACTTTATGAAGGTATCATAAATAAGAGATCAACTACAAGAGTTGCGAGAGATAACTTCTGAAAAAGAAATGAATACCATAGTACTAAATGCATTACCAGAGGAATGGGGTAACTTTAAATCAAGAATTTATGGGAAGAATGAAGCTACTCCATTCAATGATTCGTGGTAACTATGAAAAATTGAAGAAACTAGGTTAAAGGAAAAATCTGATGTAGGATCAAATGAACGAACTCAAGCATATGCTACCATGGAAAAGAGGAAAGGGAAGTTTGGGACATTTGGTCCTCAAAAAATAAAGAAGAATATGAAAAAATATCAATGCTATGGATGTCAAGAATATGGGCACTACAAGAGAGATTGTCCTAAGCTTAAGAAGGACAACAACAAAATAGGAAGAGCCCATATCATTGAAGAAGTGAAGGAAGCTGAAAAGAAGAAATCGAAGGAGGAGGAAGTAAAATATCTCTATTATGATTGAGTTTTAGGTCCCTATAATATTAGCGTATCCCCTTATTGTTACTATTAGTGTATCCCCCTTATTTTTATTGTTGTGCTCATGTATTTCCCATATTGTTATTATTGTGCCCCATAGAAGTCCACTAGTGTTATTATTGTGCCCTTACATTATGTCGATTCTGATTATACTGTGACCCCTTAGACTCCTATATATAGAAATAAGGTTTTTTCATTTGAATCATCCCCGAATTGTTCATTTATGTAATGTAAAGGAGGTTTTCCCCTCAAAGAGGATATTTTTTAAGTCATTGATCTATCTTTTCTACTATTTTGTGAGTTGGTTGCATAACATTTGGTATCAAAGCTTTGTATTCTAGGGTTTTTCTTCTTCAAACAAGTCATCATGGAATTTTTTATATACCTTTTTTTCTAAGAGGCTTCATAAGCTGAAATTTCTACCATGTGGAGCCAAAATCTTGGTGAACTTTTTGTAAAAAATTCAGATCTTGGTTCACTAAATTTTCGGAGATATGATCTAAGGAAGTTAAGGTTTTTGTAGGTTCCAAAATTCAGTCTCAAAATTGTGACCTAGGGATAATCATCACAATTTTCGTTTTAGGCATCAGATTTGAATTTTGTAAAACATGGGTGAAATTGCACAAACTGTAGTTTGTTGCATAGAAATTTCAGGGCCGAAGGTAGAAACAATGACATGTGGCACTCCATACAATTTTTCTATACTGAACTTGTCTATAATCAGGTCATTGTGGGAGATCATCCATAACTCTTTCTTGAAGACTCTAATATTGGTCTGAGTTGTGGGGTTGAAAATAAGACTCATAGGGCTACAACCAAACGAAATTTCAGACCTTGTTGAGTCAAAATTACAGAGTTGCAACCGTTTCAAGATTGAGCTCCTAAAAGAAATAAAAATGTGTGTATTCAAAAAACAAAACTTTTGTTTGAAAAATTAGTTTGAAGTGATTCCAAGGGCATATTGAAGCATAGATATTAGTATTGGGTTCTAAAATTTCTAAAATAAATAGAATTATACACCCATTAAGCCCTAAAAAACCTATACTATGACGTCGGAAGAGGAAGAATGGCAACATGCTATATCAAAATTAAGGGACCAAGTGCAACAAATTTCACTCTCACAAAGAGTAACCAAAGATGAAATTAAAGGGGAGATGGATGGTTTAAAGGAAAAATTAAAAGACGACATGGATGGTTTAAAAGTAGACATGGAAGGTTTGAAGGAAGGTTTGAAAAATTTGTTACAAGAAAGGCTTCCTAATGGAAAAAAGGTATTAGATGAAACTTATGATGAGAAAAAAAGAAATATTAATAATGATTTCATAGACTCTAATGTTACATTGAAGACCCACCATATTCCAAATATCGATATTATGAAGTTTGATGGCAAGGATCTGGTAACATGAATACTACGTATGGAGCAATATTTTATCTCCATAACGTGCAACACACACAAAAGGTATGCATTGCAATTTTATATTTAGAAACTACTCAGTTTGTATGGTATCAATGGCTTTTTTCTCGTAAACCGATTATCACTTTGTCAATTTTTATGGAGGAAATGATAGCATATTATGAGGATTCAAATAGAAACACCTTTAGAAAATTGATAAATCTCAAACAAAAGGGTTCAATGGCAGAGCACATAGAATACTTCCAAAAATTGAATACAAGGGTAAATGATATTCCAGAGGAGCATAGGATTGATGTCTTCATAGGGACTTTAAAGGATAACATCCAAAATGAGGTTCACCTTTGGAAACCTGATTCATTGGAGAAGAAATTCAGGTTGTCAAGAAAAATTGAAATCAAAATTATGGCAACTTGGAAGCCTACCACTCACAACTATAAATATGGAAACAATTGCTGCTCCTAGCCTTCCACAGCCTACAAGGTTGACACCACAACAATTTTAAGAAACAAGAGAAAAAGGGCTTTGCTACAATTGTGATGTAAAATACACTAAAGGTCATAAGTGCACTGAGAAGAAATTATTTTACATAGATTGTGAAGAGGAAGAAAAAGAACAAGAAATTTCAAAAGAAGAGGATATGCACCAAGAACCAACCCTAGAGAAAGAAGAAATGAATCATGCCATATCTTGTAATGTAATGGTAGGAATTACCACTCCTCAAACTATCAAGATAGAAGGACATATCAAGAAGAAATATGTAATAGTGTTGATGGATTTGGGTAGTATCCATAATTTTATTCATTGGAAGATAGCCAAGGAATTGAATTTCTTCCTATACACAGCACCAAAGTGTCAAGTGATAGTTGAAAATAGAGGAACAATAAATTTCTCTGGAAAGTGTTATACTATCAAGCTAACCATGGGGGAATATGTATTGAATAGTCCAATGCTGTCCATTCCAATGGGTGGTGCTGATGTTGTACTAGGAGTCCAATGATTACAATCGTTGGGTACGATAACTTTTAATTTTCAAGGAATTTTCTTGAATTTGTTTTGGGAAGGAAAGGAAGTTTACTTAAGGGGTATCATAGGGAAAAAAGGAAATATAACCAACTCTAATGGCATGTCAAAACTTATAAAGAAAGAAAAATGAGGCGTCATTGAAAAATGATGCTCACTAGAGGTTCAAACATCAAAATCATCTATTTCTCCAAGCCTCCAAAAAGTATTGGACAATCATTCCAAGGTATTTGAGACTCCTAAAGGCCTCCCACCTATTCATAATCATGATCATGCTATTCATTTGATTCCAGGAAGTGTTCCTCCGAACATTAGGCCTTACAGATATCCCTATGCCCAAAAGAGTGAAATTGAACGTATGGATGCGAAAATGTTAGAGGCCAGTATAGAGTCAACCTAGTCAAAGTTATTTTTTGACTCCATTAGTATTGGTGCACAAGAATGACAGATCATGATGAATTTTTTTAGATTATAGGGAGCTCAATAAGCTCACTATTAAAGATACATTTCCAATTCTTGTCATTGATGAATTATTGGATGAATTATATGGAGCAACTTACTTCACCAAGTTGGATCTTTGTTCAATATATCATCAAATTAGAATGAAGAATGAAGACATTCCGAAAATGGCATTTAGAACTCATTAGGGTCATTATGAATTTTTGGTCATGCCTTTTGGCCTTATCAATGCATCTTCTACATTTCAAGGTTTGATGAATTCTATTTTCAAACCCTTCCTTAGAAAAATTGTGTTAATATTTTTTGATGATGTACTAATATACAAGAAGTCTTGGAAGGATCATGTTCAACATATTGACAGGGTGCTCAAACTATTGGAGGAGAAACAATTATATGTAAAAACCTCCAAATGTTTCTTTGGAGTAAAGGTGTTGGAATATCCGGGTCATATTGTATCTCATGAGGGTGTTAAGGTAGACCCTAAAAAAATAAAATCCATTAAGGAATGGAAAATCTCCACAACCATAAAGAATTTGCGAGGATTTCTTGGGTTGACAGGTATTATCGCAAGTTTGTTAAGAATCATGGGAGAATTGCAGCACCTCTAACAAAATTTATAAATAAAGATGCATTTTCTTGGACTCCAGAAGAAAATAAGGCCTTTGAACATATTAAAGAGGCAATGTGCCAAGCACTGGTCTTAGCTATGCCAGACTTAATTTTTTATTATTATTGTGGAATGTGATGCCTCTGTAAATGGAATTGGTGCTGTTTTAATACAATAAGGAAGACCCATTGCTTTTGAAAGTCGTCCAATCAAAGGAAAGTATTTACACAAACCTATTTATGAGAAGGAAATGTTGGCAATACTACATGCACTAAAGCAACAATGACCTTACTTAATGGGAAGACACTTCAAGGTAAAAATAGATCATGATAGTCTTAAATAATTTTTGGAACAAATATTATATTCAAAAGAGCAGGAAAAATGGGTCACAAAAATGTTGGGTTATGACTTTGAAATCATCTACAAAAAAGGGAAGCAAAATGTTGTTGCAGATGCACTCTCAAGAAAGGATGAAGATGTTGAAGCATTGCTTTGTGCCAATTCTATTATCCAACTAGATTGGATAACTAAAGCAAGGTATGAATGGAAGAATGACGAAGAAGTGTGTACATTCATTCAAAAGTTGTAGTGATATCCCAACACATATGATACATTTAGTTGGAAAAATGATTCATTATGGTACAAAGATCACTTATATATTTGTAAGAATTCCCAATTCAAACAAAAGATTCTTTTGGAATTGAACACCTCTCCCTTAGGGGGGGCACTTAGGATTTTAAAAAACTTAACACATGGTCAAGAAGAATTTTTTTTTGTGATGGCCTTAAATGTGCTATTCAAAAGTTTGCGACAGAATGTTTGGTTTTACAAAAAAATAAAGTTGAGATAATTAAGGCCCCGAGTCTATTACAACCTTTATCCATTCCAAGTCAACATTGGGAGGAGGCATCAATGGATTTTATCACATGTTTACCCAAGTCCAAAGGAAAGTGTGTCATCATGGTGCTAGTTGATAGAATTACCAAATTTTTACACTTTTGTGAATTATCTCATCCATTTAAAGCCAATACAGTTGCTATTGTATTTATGGAAACAATTCAAAAGATACATGGAAACCCAAATATTATTTTAAGCGAAAAAGATCCCATTTTGACAGGAAATTTTTGGACAGAATTATTTTCTTGTTTGGGTACTCAATTAGCCCA
Source organism: Pinus albicaulis (assembly GCA_034641835.2). NCBI lineage: Eukaryota > Viridiplantae > Streptophyta > Pinopsida > Pinales > Pinaceae > Pinus > Pinus albicaulis. The sequence continues at coordinate 1,182,836,705 of CM076580.1, read as the reverse complement.
TAGCTCATATTATCATCCTCAATTTGATGGGAAAAATGAGATAGTGAACAAATGTTTGGAAGGATATCTTAGTTTCTTGGTAACTGATAATAAAACACAACGGGTCAAGTGGTTACCTTTGGCTGAAGGTATAACACTTCCTTTCACACTGCAGCAAAAATGACCCCATTTATGACACTTTATGGTTATCATCCATCGTACATCACATCATCTTTAAGAGAAAATTCTATGGTTCAAGAAGTGGAAGATCACATCGAGCATCAACAAAAAGTTCTCCAACTCTTAAGGGATAACCTCACTTTGATGCAAAATCGAATGAAACAATAGGCAGGTCAACATCGCAGTGAAATAAGTTTTGATGTAGGTGACTGGGAATTTTTATGGATACAACCATACAAACAAATGTCCCTCAAGGAAGCTAAGAAGGATACTAAATTATCACCAAAGAACTATGGTCCTTACAAGGAGTTGCAAAATATTGTTACTATGGCATACAAATTGGAGCTTCCCGCATCTTCTCGAGTGCACCCAGTTTTCCATGTTTCATGCTTAAATAAGGTTATTAGTGACAAGCTCCCAGTTCAAAAAATATTTCCAGAACTTGAAGAGGAAGGAAAATTCATATTGGAACCTGAAGTAGTCACGGAAACAAGAACTCGACAACTACAAAATCAATCAATTTCAGAGTATCTCATCAAGTGGAAAAACTTACCCGCTGAAGATTCCACATGGGAGGATGAGAATTTTATACAGAAAAATCCATATCTACTTAAGCGTTGAGGAAAACAATTTATTGAAGGATAGGGACTTGTTAGTTTTCTATTATACTAGTGTATCCCGTTATTGTTATTGTTACTATAGACCCCTTATTGTTATTTTTGTGCCTATTTAGTCCCCATATTGTTATTATTGTGCCCCATAGAAGACCACAATTGTTATTGTTGTGCCCTTACATTATGTCGACTCTGATTATATTGTGAATCCTTAGACTCCTATATATATAAAGGAGGTTTTGTCATTTGAACCATACAAGAATTTTTCATTTATGTAATGTAAATGAGGTTTCCCCTTCGAAGAGGATAATTTTGAAGTCGTTGATCTATGTTTTCTTCTATTTTGTGAGCTAGTTGCAATGTTGCGAACATCGACAAGGGTCCAGAAAACCAAAAAATTGTAAAAATAAGGAAAATATCAGTAAAAATTGGCAAACATCAGTAGAATTAAGATACCATAAAATTATTTTTAAAACTCGGCAAACATCGGCTAGGGAAAAAAATCGTGATTTTGAGATAAAGTCGAGATGTTATCGAGATGTTTGCAACACTGGATGGTTGCATATCACTGGATAGTCTTCCTCACCTATTTCTTTTCAAGTTTCTATTTTCAATTTTATGTTGTATAGCTATCATGATAGGAATCTATAAGAAGCATGATAGTCTTCCTCACCTATTTCTTTTCAAGTTTCTATTTTAAATTTTATGTTGTATCGCTATCATGATATGAGTCTATAAGAAGCATGATAGGATGCATCATGGCATCATAGAAGCATATGATTGAAAGAAATAGCTCATGACACCCTCCTAGAGAAGCATGAAAGATAGATGAAATAGAAGTCTATGGCAGTCACCTATAGAAGGATGTAGCTCTTGGTAACCTCATTAGAAGCATAAGTAATACTTATGGGAAAATAAATTCATCTAGTATAAAGCTCACCATACATCATTCAGGAGGAGAAATTGCTACATGTGGATGATCATGACCCTTCCTTGAAATATACATTGGAGTTTTCACCTATTGGAAGAAGAAAGTGTCTCGCAAAGAATTTGTTAATTTGTGAACATGTTCTATGCCATTTCAGACTAGGGCACAAAATACTGAAGCATATAGAACATACCAATAGATCGATGGAAGACAAGCCAAAACAGAGATAATGAATGGTGGCATTACGATGATCAGTAGGATGCTTCTACTAGCAAAGTCTCCAATAGGTCTTTCAGCCAAGTGTGTCTCAAAAAACCCCAAGACAAAGAATACTCCACAAATACAAAACACCAAGAATGCAACTCCAACGCCATCAAGAGAGAAGAGAATCCTCCACCCATTGTGTGTATAATGAACTCCAAGTACCTCCAATATATAGGCATCTTTGGGGGTGTGTGACACGTCCTTTAAGGCATTTAAGTCTATATTATATTCCAGGCCGACCTAGCACATAAGTGGAATAAATTCAAAGTACATGTTCTGCTCATCCAATCGAGATGATCTTTAGATCAATCTTACACCTCTCCAAAAGAGGAATCCAATAAAAATATTGGGATTTTTATCTGAGTAGCACAACCCGGAGTTTGGACCTAGTTGTCCAAATTTAACACTCCCTCTAAACTAGGGAGAACTCCTTCCACTAGTTCAATTAAAACATCATGCGTCATCCCTTCGTAATTTTCTTTTTTGGCCTCTTTATTTCAGAACAGAAGTGGGCCAGTCACAAAGACATCATTCCTGGCTGACAGATTCAGCCCAGAGGTCTGAAACCTCTATAGGACTCAGAAAGAGTCTCATATATACTAACCTAAAGTTCGTTTCACTGACCTGAAGTCATTTTGGAGGTTCGAAACCTCACATGGACTCAAAGAGGCACATACTAACCCGAATTTGGTTCATCTGACCTGAAGTCAGTAGGAGGTCCGAAACCTCACTAAAATTGATCCCAGATCAAGTGGTCAGACCATGCCATCCTAGATAGAGAGCACGACAATATTTGATGCATCCATTAGTCTTTGCTACTAGTCTCTAGCTTTTCCCACCTCATTGGCCAAATGAGAGGTACTTCCCATGAGTTTGGAACTCAAATGGGTAGGATGCATACGGGGCACAGATCATGAGAGGTGAACTGAATCAATCATCATAACGATGGGGCAGAAGCACACCAACAAGGTTCGGAAAGCCTAGCCCTGTGGTTGCTTATAGCTTCGAGGAACTATCCCCAAGGCCCCCTAGAGCTCCGAGAGGTCATCGTCCAACAGAACCCTCAGAATAGGGTCATTCCACAATAGATTCTCACGGAATATTAGGAACATGACCTTCCCCAAGGGCATTGTGAGAATATCCACAACTTTCTCATTAGTTCCTATATGATCGAGCCTTACGACGCCTCGCTGTACCATATCTCGGATAAAGTGGTACCAACCATCAACATGCTTGGATAAATATTGGAACACAGGATTCTCTGACAAACGAATCCCTCTCTGGTTATCACAAAGGATAGCGGTGGAATATAACACATGTTTGAACAACTCACTGAAGAGCTTTCACAACCAAGTGACTTCACAACGGGCCATACATGCTACAATGTATTCGGCCTCAGCGGTGCTCAAGGCTACCGAATTCTGTTCCTTGCCTGAAGCAGATCTAATTGTGAAGTAGCATCATATGTGCTCTTACGATTCACCACACTACCAACCCAATCGGCATCAGTATATCCAAGGAGTGTCATGCTCCTGGAAATGTATCTCAACCATGGTCTATCGTGCCACAGAGATATCTCAAGAGTTTCATGGCACCAACCCAGTGAATGTTATGATCAACCATGTGTTGACTCAGAGTGTTCACTGCACAACATACATTCGGATGGGTGTTCACTAAGAACATCAGAGCCCCTACGAGTTGACGATACTTAGTAGGATTTGCTAACATGGGCCCAGTAGCGTTGCCACCCAACTTCTTAAAGTTGAGCTCCATCGGTGTTGACACAGACTTACAGTCCACCATACCGGAAGCTTCACAATGTATTTTCCTTGAGAAAGGAAAATGTCGCCAGGTCTCTGCCAGACCTCCAGGCCTAGGAAGTAATGCATCAGTCCTAGGTAATTCATTTCGAACTCAACAGCGAGCTCCCTCTTGCACTGATGAATGAGAGGGTAAACATCTGTCAAGAAAAGGTCATCCATATACAACACTAGAATGAGAGGCTTCTGTCTATCAACCTTGAAGTAAAGGTTCATATCAACATTACTATGAGTGAAGCCCAACTTCATCAGGTAGCTATTTTTCCTCTCATACCAAGCTCTAGGTGCTTGCATCAACCCATAAAGGGCTTTCTTTAACTTGCAGACATGGGTGTCCGGATCCTGGACTTCGAACTCTAGAGGTTTCTCTACATACACCTCTTCCTTTATCGAACCATGACAAGAGGCAGTCTACACATCCATCTGATGAATATTCCGTCCTTGCGTAGCAGCAAGGGTAATAATAGATTATAGGTGCAATAATAATCAGTGCCTTCCTAGAGAAGTCTTAATCAACACATTTTCTCATCATATCCATGCTTGATCTTATATCGAGGTGAAAATATCTTTGTTCGATGGTCTAGGGACCACATCCTAGAAATCACCCTCGCATCCTTGTAGAATTGATGATTTACAACTTCTTCAAATGATCCAGGCTCATATTGTACTCATGGCAGCTAGATACCCCTGGTATTTATATGGCTTCTTGTTTTTCTACCGGAATTTCCCCCCTGAAGCCATATATCTTTGAGCCATGAAAGTATTCTTCAAAAATGATATTAACTCAGGAGCATATACAGTTGTATTCTCCCTCTTAATGCCAGCTTCTCTTGTGAGAGAAGACATCTATTTCAAATGAGGGCATCCTAGACATCAACTTGGAAAGGAGACTTATTCTCCCACAGTCAAAGCCATTCAAGACTCATAGCCATATACTGTCATATAGCTCTCATGCATCTTGAAATGTATCATATGCTGTCAAATAATGGATTTCAATGTTGCTATGATATATACATCATTTGTTCAAAACTTCACAGGCTTTGCTGACCATGTTTCAAGACTCCAACAATGTGACTGAAGGCTGCAAAAACTTCTCAGATCACACTTCCAAGTTTATCATTACACTCCAATGAAGACTGATACTGCCACATGATTCCTGCTATTATGAATTTCATAAACATGGTTGACTGTCTATGTCACTATCATGATGACAGTGACATAGAATGATAGATTTAGCTCCTCAAATTTGCGGCTACAAAACCGTCATCACTGTCATATCGCTGATTATGATGTTGCCATAATTTTATTGTACCCATCACTATCTTCTTCATACTGCCATATAGTATTGAAGATCATGGTTATACATATTTTGCCATATGTCACTTTCAAACAAGGAGAATATATCATGATTCCTTCTCTCATGATCCTGCACTTGAGGTCTTCATCTGCTACATCTGGCATTTCATCCTGCACTGCTTCTTATTTTCTAGATCTATCCATTTGTCATTCTTCTGGTCATTTCAGAAGGCTGCTCCTAAGGCTACCGAAAATGGCCTAATTCTATGACAAATGTTACTTTCCCCAGGGCTTAAATATTTTCCCATCTTGTCAGAAATCTGACTTGGGATTGATGTGCTGGATTAACTAGTGCATGATAATATTCCCTACGTACAATGAAGTGCCCAGAATTCTTTTGCATGCCCAGATTAACACACGGTCTGTTGAAATAAATATAGTGATGTGACATTCAGTCTTCAGAACAACCTGTCTCTACTTATGAAATAGAAATTCAGCTGGTGTTAGACACTGAAGAACTTATCTACCTTGGTACTTCAAGCTTGAATCCTCTTGCTGAAAAATTTATCTATCCTCTCCAATGTGATTTTTCAGTAGTGCAATTTCCAGTTATTATTTCTGTGCTAATGAACACTTGTTATACGCCCAAATAACTGGGACTCTAGAGTGACATATTAATCTGCTGAACAAATTATATATGGATCTGCGATGTCATTAAGATGTATCGACTATGATTTTTTTTTTCCTTTGCTTTGAAAGGCTAGCTCTCTTATATTATCTGGGGTTTTTATTTGTAGTAGTTTACATTCCTTATGGCACAGCCTCACTCGTTTCTTTGTGGGCGGATTTCACATCCGTATATTATAGACCCTTGTTTTCTCGTTCATCTTTGTATGGATATATTATGGTTGATATATTATGGTCATGACATCGCATGTCTGTTATAGTCTAGTGGGCATCACACTATATTTTATAATTGGATGGCCACTGAATTATCACTCAAATAATATGGGCATAGCAGTGTCACTATAATTGTATGACATTGCACCATGGATTGGCATTGTTGGATTGACAGGTTCCCATTACATTTTAAAATGATATGGATCTCTCATCTCTGTAATGTTTGTGGCATCATATTGCACATTGGCTCAACGCATCGTAACTTGTATTTATGCACAGTGACATTGTAACTTGGCTTAATGTATAGTGGCGTAGTGAATTGGCTCATCAAAACAATCACCAACGGTTCATGCGTCTTATCAACAATCCAACGCACTTCTTAGTCTATCCATGCTATCCACGCCGAGCACGAATGCGCACAGTCTTCGACAATTTCAGTCAAGAATTATTCTGCCTAGCTATAAAATACGTGCATCACCTTGGAGCATGAAATTAGAGTGCGGTCCCCACCCTTTTTATGCATGAATGAAATAAGGGAACTCACTGCACGGGGACTTGGCACATAACTAGGCTACTGAAATGCCCACTAAAGAACACTAACTATTTGTTGAAGACTGGAAGCCGTGCTAATTTTACGCAATCAATTTTGCTCCGTTGGAGCGGATCTCTATTATCCTCTGATGTCACTGGACGTTGGAAGGAACAATAGTTGTGATAAACGAGCTGATGGTTACATGCCATGGGAGCTGAAGCTAGCCTGACAATGCCTCTCGTTGTTTAAAAAAAATATTCAGCTTCTGAAAAAAACTAACGTCACACTTCAATAATTCATGCACAGGCTTGAGGCACCGAACCCGCAGACGTCATGGTTTGAGAACCCCGTGCAACCATCAATCCATACATGCAGGGATCCTTATGCGCATCATGAATGTGGCCTCTAATTTGGCCCAAAATCCCGATTTCCATTAACAGTGAGTGGCGGAATGCACAGTTTGGAAACCAATGTAGTATTTATCAAATATGTACCAGGAAAGGAGACATTTTAAAAATTTGATCGAAAAACATTAACGCTGCTATTTCCTCCTTCTAAAGGGGCTTCGACCTCCTATCAGCTGCGGGTAAACAAATATATTTCACGCAGTCACCTACGACTCTTATAAATGTATACGCTGCCACTTGCTGTGGTGGTATGGCCTGCTGCCTTCCACACAGCCTTGATGTAGCTTACGACACCTTTATTTTTAATTTTGAAACCAGTTCTTATCTTGCTGCCCTAGATTCTCAACAAGTTGGACTTTTTCTTCTCCTAGCTCTGATACCATGTTAATTTGTGAACATGTTCTATGCCATTTCAGATTAGGGCACAAAATACTGAAGTAGATAGAACATACCAATAGATCGATGGAAGACAAGGAAAAACATAGATAATGAATGGTGGCGTTACGACGATCAGCAGGATGCTTCTACCAACAAAGTCTCCAATAGGTCATTCAGCCAAGTGTGTCACACACAACCCCAAGACAAAGAATACTCCACAAATATGCAGTACCAAGAACGCAACTCCAACACCATCAAGTGAGAAGAGAATCCTCCACCCATTGTGTGTATAATGAACTCCAAGTCTCTCCAATATATAGGCATCTTTGGGGGTGTGTGACATGTCCTTTAAGACATTTAATCCTATATTATATTCTAGGCCGACCTAGCACATAAGTGGAATAAATTCAAAGTACATGTTCTACTCATCCGATCCAGATGATATTTAGATCAATCTTACACCTCTCCGAAAGAGGAATCCAATAAAAATATTGGGATCATCATCTGAGCATCACAACCCGGAGTTTGGACCTAGTTGTCCAAATTTAACAGAATTCCACCTTGTATGAGATTCATGGGATGATTTTATGATGACATAAAAAGTGAAGTAGGTCAAGATGATTGAAGTTATTTCAATCAAGGAAGAGTTTGAAGAAAGTATAAATGACCTAAAGGAAGAAAATGAGGTATGTATGCTTGTATTTGATAAAATTAAGTCATGTAATATAGTTGTAGATAACATAGATGAATGCTCTACCTCAAGAGCATGATCAAAAGAAATGATCTCCTCCTTTGGAAGGGTGCATGAAGACAGGGTTCACACATTGACTAAATCGACATAATATGCCCTCATATGGAATATGATGTTGTTGAAAAAGTTGAAAGAACTAAGATTGGAAGTTCGTGGGAAGAAATATGTGGATAAATAAAGGTAGAGATCATGCAACTATGGATAATTCGATTAACATCCAAGAAATTTGACTATGATATATCCATGGGAAAGATATGAATATCCTAATGAAGACTAGAAAAGAAAGAGACCCTTCACATTGTATATCTTGTTGGAGATGTGTCAATATGTATGTAGGACACCGATGCAAGCAAGAAGATCTCATGATGAAAGACCATCACAGAGGTAATTTTGATCTAATGATCATTTTCTATTTTTGAACAATATCTGAATGGGCTAATGTAGGGCTACCAGGGGAAAGTGTTGTAGATGTCAACTAAAACTGATACTCATGTGGTAGGATGAAAGATCCTAAAGGAAAAATGACATGAAGAAGGTAGCAAGAAATGAAGGAAAGCTAGATATGGACTAATGGATCACTTTCCAATGAAATGAAGGATGACATGACTGACATGATTCATGAATGAAAGTGATGGATTGTATGTGCCCTACATGAAGTATCAAAAGGATGTAGGCTCTATATCAAATAAGAAACTCATGACATCGAAGGAAGGAGTATTACAAGCAACTATTTGTTTCATGACCTAAATAGTTGCTAGAAGCAAGTCGCTAGTCAAGAAGGATATTGGTCAAGTCTCCGATTAAGAGGGAGCTTGGGTACATTCCTTTTATAGGAATGAGTACATTCCTTCATTGGAATGGGTATATCCTCCCTATTTAAGAGGGAGAGATAGAAACATCATTATTGTCTTCACTTGGGAAGATAGAATGGAGGATTGGGTAAGAATTTGGCATCCGATACTCTTTGAGGATGTGATAGGGCATCCAATATAATAGTATTCATATAGGATCAATATTATTTGAGGAATGGGAATCCATGATAATAATAGTCCTTCTGAGAGAACCCAGGTAGGGTATGTTACGAGAGAGACAATGATGATGGTGTCTATAAATCATTGGTCTCGCCAGCATTGTGCTCTGATCTTGTGGAGAGATAGAGCAGTTAGTTCAAGGCCTTGCTATGTGACAATGCTGGATGATATGATGCTAAACAAATGGGCTACCAATCTGACTCTTCTTATGAGAATTCTTCAGATTGAGAATGTCCAAGTACCATGTATGGAATATGTATAACACCCTAGTTAAGAGGCAGTGTTGAAATATGTAACTAGGTTCAGTCATCAAGTCATAAAGTCAATTGAGTCTTTGTCATGTATTGAAGACCCATTTGATGTTACATATTGTAAAAGATAATTTATTTGAGTCATTAGAAGAGTAAAAAACCCTCCAAATCCTTGTCACAAGTACTTAATCAAGTCGGCCTTCCAAAGAAGCTATAGACTAGGCTAGAAGGAGATGTCGGCCTAGGAATGAGAACAAGTCGACTTATTTACATGGGAAGATATCTATATAAAGGAGGTCTCAACCTCACTTGAATAACCATATATCAAGAATCCACAAAGAAGAAAGAAGAGTGATAAAAGGGAATAAATAAGCCTCTAACCTGGCATAGGGGAAGAGAATAAGTTCAAAGAATTTTGGCACTATTTTTGGGTCATATTCCTCACACATGTGGCTGCAGCTAGAATTTCTGCAATTAGGTATTGCAGACCTCAAGGAGTTCGATATCTAGTCTAAGCGAAGGGTATATTTTCTAGCTGAGATCACAAGAAGAATTATCCAAGTCAAGCAAAGGATAAAACCCTCTCCAAAATCCTCCAATCTGCTCACACGTGCTAAATTACAGTGGTTTTAGGCAGGCCGAAAATTGCAGGACTGTGTAAAGAAGCTAAATTTCCAGAGAAGTTGAGAAAAAAGGTGCAAGAAGTTAGTTTGACAAGTGTTGACTGAAGGAGAAGAAGAATCTATTCAAAAGGTTTTGTAACTTTTTCTTTGAGATGTTAGTAGATCAAGGGTCTTGGTATTGGAGTTCATCAATTGAAGGTTCTATAAGGAGAATAATTTCGTGGGTTTTCCTCTCAAGATTCGAGAGGTTTTGGCCCTGATGATTGCCTATATCTTGTGTCCCTTGTCTCATTGTTTTTAATATTTTGATAGTTGTTTAATGAGAAGATCACAATACTAATCAAGCTAAAGAAGAACCCAGTCAGAAGAAGTACATAGTATTCACAAGTAGTAATCATTGCTAGAAAAATCACCTCATCTCTCTGCCCTATATTTCTAAATAAAATTTCTATTTAGACAATTTTTGAGGGCTGAAATCATGTCTATCCCCTCAAATTATTTCTGTATTTTTTTCTAGCAAAAAATGGCAAAATAATTCGCCGAAAATGGTTAAAAAAATAAAATGAGAGAAAATAAAAATTCTCTCCGAGTGGAAAAATAATTTTTTGAAGAAAGTGGACATTCTTGAGGAAGATAAAATTTGAAGGACTCATTTTCAAGGCACAAAAATCCCAAAAAAAATTCCTTGGACTAGAAAAATAATTTCTCGAGGAAAAATGATTTTTTTTGTCTAGGTGGTTTAATTGAATGAGGGAATTTCGAGGAAAGAAGTTGGAAAATATTTTTGAGACCCTATATGAAATTAAAACAATGATTTAAAAAAAAAAAAATCAAACTTTTGGACCATGGTGGTTAATTAAAGGGGGATTTTTCAAGGAGGAAAATTTGGAAAAAATATTTTTGGACTGAGATCAAAGGCTTCATCAACAAATTCAAATTTCTTCTTCTAGATCAATGGACATAATTAAATTTTGGCATGGATCAAGCTTAAACTAGCTGTTATTATTCAAAATCAAGTGGAATTTGTGCACTTCCTTGGCCTAATGGTTTTCCACTTGGAGGGGGATCTAGATCTCTCATTTTCTATAAATTGAGCTTGAGGCTCCTCACTGAAAACATCTTTGGATGGTGTAACTGGATTTGGAAGCTCTCTAATATTTTTTTTGAATAATAATACAAAAATTATTTGGGATAAAGCTATGGTATTCTTCTTAAATTGTTATGGTAATATTTTCTGAAATGTCCTTTCAATTTCTACTATTGTTTTAAAATTTTTATATTCATTAGCCATCTGGATTTATTGGTTGCTTGTTTGCTACCTCTATTTGGAATGGGGAAAAATAGTTGATTGGGTATATCCAGTGAGTTCTTGTTTGAACCAATAGAGCTCATTCTCTCTGTTCCATCCAATCCCTATGAGTCTAACAAAATATTTCGAAATTGAATAGAAAATATTTTGTGATTAGATATCGAGAACTTGGGGAAATTCTTGCTTGAATCAGCAAAGTACTTGAGCCATACATTTGGGGAAGTTCTTGTTTGAACCATCCATCTACATGACACATAATAACTGAGAACCCATAGTGGGACTCTTAAAGGCTCATCATAAGAACATATTTGAAGGGAGTTTCCTGCCTCTTATTCTACCAAGATCATCTATTTATAAATATATCTTAGCTGTTTTCAAGCACTTCCATTGATCTATCTACTATTTCTAGAGCTATATTATCTAATCTATGGGTGAAGGTGTCCTCATACTGAATATATTAGACTTGTAAATTATTTGTAAATATTATAAATATTCTTGGTAACCTTTGTATTTAATTTGTATAAATCTAAACCTATATATATATTTCATTGATTATATATATATATATATTGTGGGTTTTTTTCTTAACCTTTACTTTCAGATCTGAAGACTTGGGAAAAAAATGTATTTACAGTTGGATTTGGCTTTGAAAGTGAATAGAAACATTTTTTTTTTGGAGGCCAAACCCTCTTTTCTCCTTAATGGCTTGGGTCCACAAGTTATTTGAAATTTTTGAGGGCCACTTACCTATCACAACCTCTTCTTGAAGCCGATAGCCCTTATGGCTATCCTCTATTAACTTTTCTTAGGGCTATATTTTTCTTTGCTATAGATAATTTCACTTCTTCATTTGCATATTAAATTCACCCCATAAAATCATATAATTATTCAGCAACATATGCAATTATATCGAAAGAACAATATCATCATCAATGTAGTGGAACATAAAGGAAAAATAGAAGAAAAACATTCACACATAGAGACACTAGGATTGGTCAGAGACCAAGACAAAACCCACTACAGGGAAAACATTTTCAAATTATTCTTCTTATTAGATTGTCATTGAATGATTCAACAAAATAGAGAACAATGATCCATATCTTCAATCATAATTATATCCAAAAAAATCAACTAAACAACAACCATAATATGAACCCAACAAAGATAATAATCAAAACCTTGATTCAGAAGCTTACAGTCAACTGTCATTGTCTATGGTCAACTGGAAAAAATTTCGGTGAACTGAAAATTCAAACCCTAGGTCTCAACCACACGAAGAGAGTGTCATGCGTACGAATGGAACCATTAGAAAACACATGTAGGCTTGCATGATTGAGGTTACAATCATAATTTTCCTGTAGCATGCATACGACTAGGAACCAAAACCCTAGATCACATGTGCGAGCTTCAGACACTGCAATATTGGACTTGTATGAACCAATCTTCAATCTATCTCAAAACTGTGCAAGCCAAAACCAAAGAAGAGAATAAAATAATGCTTCATGATGATGTCCAAATGAGGTTGAGGTCACTTGTCTTTTTAGAATTCCAAAAGTGTCCAATTTTCTTTAGGGCCGACCTGATCAAATATGCACATGTGGGATTTATTTCAAAAATGCACTTTCCCTTGTCCAAATTGAGTGCTTCAATAGTCAAAATTTTTCCTCTAGAAAAGAGGGACCTTGTCCCATGGTTGGAATTTGTCACGATATGCCAAATTAACACTCCCTCTCAACTAGGGAGAAATTCCAACTGCATCATGTAATCATCGCAAGTATCCTATCATAAAATCATATCCAATATCAAGTATCTCATCATTAAATTTCATCACTACTCATCTCTGCTTATTCCTGCTTATCTCTTGATTGTCTCTGCTCTTGTGTTGAAAATTTCCGAATCTAAAAGAAGAAGAATTTGACATCGGAGGGGAGCTTAAGCTACCACCCTCTACCTATCAGGGAGCCACTGCTACCACCTGCAATGACTGCCGGGGGAGCCCAATTCTACAAACCAAGAAACATTAGAGAGATTAAATTATCAAGCACATCTCAACCTAAAGCCATATTGTGGAGTTCAATCTCAACCCAAAATGACAATGAGGAAGGTATTACAGAACACCCTCACCTCATGTCTATGACTGAGTCTCACCTCATGTCCATGACAATGGGGAAGGTCCTATTGGACACTCTCACCCCAAGTCATCTCATATGGGAGAAAATGTCTTCCACCCTATGTCGATCAATAAGAGTCATTTCATAGGGGAGCACATCTCAACCCATCCTATTTCCCATTGATATTCCCAACAATGACCCCTAAAGAGTCATGTGGTAGAATACCTGCATCATAATCAACTTGGGTTGTACGCTTCTAAGAACTCTCTCAACCCGTTGGCGAGACAGGGAGCGGTATTCCCAACAAGCCCAAATTGTGGGTATGATGCCAAATATGGTATAATCTGCATAGAAAAAGATAGGGGAGCTAACATCTTCGACCCTATGGGTGGTAATTAGGGAGCAACATCTATGAACCTATTTTTCAGAGATCCCTCAACCCCAAGAGTCCTCCATCTCAATTCCTCACCCTGAGATCTTATGCAATGGGGGGAAGAGCTGGCTCAATGTTCTTTATCAATCTCTCTCTATGTAGATCAAAAACATATCATCATTCTCATATCTGGTATCAACTTAAACAACTCACTGAAGAGTTCATTCATCATGTATTAATAGTAACAGTCTCCTGTTCGTACAGGCCATCAAATAAAATATTATATTAGAAAAAATATATATCACAACCGTATTTATCCTCCCTCTCATGGAGGCAACAACCACAATCCTAAGCTTGTCTCGTACAATGTTATGCAACCAGATCATAAAACAAAATAATATATAGATCAAAAAATTCAAAATTAGCCTCTTCGAGGGGGAAACCTCATTTACATCACATACATGAATAATTATTGGATGATTCAAATGGTAAGATCACCTTTCTATATATAAGTTTAAGGGGTCACAATATAATCAAAGCCTACATAACAATAATAATGGAAGGGCACAAAAATAACAATAGTGGGCTTCTATGGGGCACAACAATAACAATATGGGGGATACATGGGCACAGTAATAACAATAGGGGGCTACACAAACAATAAAAATAAGGGGGATACACTAGTATTAGAGGGACCTAACATGCCCCTCTTCTTTAAAAAAATATTGTCCTCAATGATTCAGTAGTTCATAATGCTTCTGTATAAAATTATCATCCTCCCATGTGGAATCTTCAGTGGGCAAGTTATTCCACCTAATGAAATACTTTGAAATTACTCATTCTATAGCTGTCAGGTTCTTGTTTCCGTGATTTCTTCAGGCTCAAGTATTATTTTTCCTTCTTCGTCAAGTTTTGAAAACACTGTTTGAATTGGGAGCTTGTCACCGATAACGTTTTTTAAGCATGAAACATGGAAAACTGGGTGTACTCGGGAAGATGTAGAAAACTCTAATTTGTATTCCGTAGTACCAATTTTTTGCAACACCTTGTAAGGACCATAATACTTGGGTGACATTTTTTTGTATGGTTGTAGCTGTAAAAATACCCAATTGCCTACATCAAAACTTCTTTCACTACGATGCTGATCTTGCCGTTGTTTAATTCTATTCTTTGCTAGAGTGATGTTATCCTTTAAGAGTTAGAGAAATTTTTGTTGATTATCGATGTGATCATCCACTGCTTGAAGATTAGAATTTTCTCTTAAAGATGATGTGATGGATGGTGGATGATATCCATAAAGTGCCATAAATGGGGTCATTTTTTCTGTAGAAATGAAGGAAGTGTTATACCACCATTCGACAAGAGGTAGCCACTTGAACCATTATGTTTTCTTATCAGATACAAAACAACGAAGATATCCTTCCAAACATTTTTTCACTATCTCAGTTTTCCTAGGAGATTGAGGATGATAAGATGAGCTATGAGCTAATCGAGTACTAAGACAAGAAAATAATTCAGTCCAAAAATTTCCAGTGAATGGGATCTCTATTACTTACAATAAACTTTGGGTTTCCATGTAGCTTTCGAATTGTTTCCATAAATGTAGTAGCAACTATATTGGATTTAAAAGAGTGAGTTAATGCACACAAGTGTGCATACTTCGTAAGTCTATCAACTACCACCATGATGAAACTATTCCTTCAGACTTGGGTAAACCTATGATAAAATCCATTGAGACCTCCTCCCAATGGTGACTTGGAATGACTAAAGGTTGTAATAGAACCAAGGTATTAATTGTCTCGATTTTATTTTGCTGGAAAACAAAACATTTTTCCACAAACTTCTGAATATGAGATTTAAGGCCATCCCAAAAAAATTCCTTCTTGACCATGTGGTAATTTAAAAAAAATTCTGAGTGCCCTCCTAAGGGGGATGTGTGCAATTCCAAAAGAATATTTATTTGAGTTGGGAATTATTACAAAGATATAAACAATCATTGTACCATAATGAATCATTTTTACAGCTAAATATATTATATGTAATGGGATCTTGCTGCAACTTTTGAATGAGTGTCCACACCTCTTCGTCATCCTTCCATTCATCCTTTTCTTCAGTTATCCAATCAGGTTGGATAATAGAAATGACAAAAATTAATTTTTCCACATCCCCATCCTTTCTTGATAGTGCACAGAAACAACATTTTTCTTCCTTTTTTTGTAGATGATTTCAAAGTCATAACCTAACATCTTTGTGACCCATTTTTGCTTCTCTTCTAAAGATAATATTTTTTCCAAAAATCATTTAGGACTATCATGATCTGTTTTTACCTTGAAGTGTCTCCCCATTAGGTAAGGTTTTCATTTCTTTAGTGCATGTAGTATTGCCAACATTTCCTTCTCATAAATAGGGTTGTGTAAATACTTTTCTTTGATTGGACGACTTTCAAAAGAAACGGGTCTTTCCTCTTGCATTAAAAAAACACCAATTCCATTTTTAGAGGCATCACATTGTACACTAAAGGTTTTTGTGAAGTTAGGTGTAGCTATGACCGGTGCTTGACAAATTTCCATTTTAAGATGTTCAAAGGCCTTAGTTGCTTTTGGAGTCCAGGAAAATGTATCTTTCTTCAGTAATGTTGTTAGAGGTGCTGGTATTCTCCCATAATTCTTAACAAACTTGTGATAATACCCTGTTAACCCAAGAAATCCTCGAAGATGCTTTATGGTTGTCAGGATTTTCCATTCCCTAATGACTTTAATTTTAACACCCTCATGAGATACAATATGACCAAAATTATTCCACCTCCTGTACTCCAAAGAAACATTTGGAGGTTTTTTCATATAATTGTTTCTCCTTCAATATTTTAAGCACCTTGTCAACATGTTGAGCATGATCCTTCCAAGACTTGTTGTATATTAGTGTATCATCAAAAAATACCAACAAAAGTTTTCTAAGGAATGGTTTGAAAATGGAATTCATCAAACCTTTAAATGTGGAAGGTGTATTATTAAGGAAAAAAGGCATGAAAAAAAATTCATAATGATCCTCATGAGTTCTGAATGTTGTTTTTAGAATGTCTTCAGTCTTCATTCTAATTTGATGATATCCTGAACGAAGTTCCAAATTGGTGAAGTAAATTACTCCATATAATTCATCCAACAATGCATCAATGATAGGAATGTAGAAATTTTAGACCCAACCCCAGTTATCAGTTTCTCCTTATCACTCCCATATAATTAAATTCCCATTCCCATAAACATACATTCCAAATTCTGGAAATGATAAATATTTCTGAAAACAAAATTTTTGGAAATTTCACAATTATGGAAATTGCAGAAATAAAAATACAGTAAAATATTTCAGCCACACACAGAAAATTAACACGCTAATTTTTGGTCAATATGACCTTGGAAAAACCCCCTACAACTCTTGGGGAAAACCGGTTCGACAACTCTTCTTTATTTCTGAATATTTGATTTTACAGAGAAATGAAATGCATAGTAAAAATTCCAGCAACCAATAATTTTTACTTATCTCGAATTTCATGCTTGTACTCCACCTCGAAATTCGTGCCAAACAAAAAACTTACAAAACAAAAAATTACAACATTTATTACAGGATTAAATGTTGAACTGTAACCCTCGATTTACATGCCCAGATGCAACATTATGACTGTACAACTGTACATAAATTAAAACTATACTTCCTCCTCGAAAACTATGCCTGAAAACTTCCTGGAAAACTATGTTGTCAATGCTGTATGGATTTCTCGAAATCTATGCCAGAAAACAACAGTGCTCCTCCTCATTTCTCGAGCCTAGAATCTACCTTGGAATGCGTGCTAAAGTTGATGTACAAAATCCTCGATTTTTGTGCCTCTTTTCATGAAGTGTGCCAACCTCCTGTTGTACGGATTTATGCCTTGGGAAATGTGCCACTAAGCTGCTGTACAGATTTGCTGAATTTTACTAGCTGCCCTTCTTCAAGTTCTCACACTCAAAAAATTTCTCATGGTCTCCTTCTCCTTCTCTTAATCTACTCATGAAAGACTGAATGACCTTTTCTCTTGTTTTCCTCCTTTAATCTAACCCTAAGTGACTTTTGGGGAAACCTTAAATCCAATGGCTGGGATAGCTTTAGATCTAGGGCTGAGATTAAACATGCATTTAATTCTCACTTTCTATTTCTTTTAATTCACCCCACTTAAATAAAGACCCACTTAGCCTTTTATTTTCATAGTCACTTTTTCACTTTCTAATTTCACATTGACTTTAATAAAGTCACTTTAAAATTAGACTTTGTAATTTTATCACTTATACAGTCACTTTTAAATTATATTTGACTTAACCACTTATAAAGTCACTTTAGGAGAAAAAGATAAATACATTTGGACACTTTTCTCTAGGCCAAAGATCAAAGCCTTAGGGAACCACTTGTCCTCTGGTACCCAAATTTTAGCACTCCCTCCTACTGAGGAAAGTGTTCCTCTCTACCCCCTTCTTATCTCTGAAGTAGACATGCTTGCCCCGTGGTAAGGCTTTGGTGACTATGTCCGCTACCTGCTCATTTGTGGGAATATACTCAAGCTTCATATCTCCCTTCCGAACATAGTCTATAATGAAATGATATTTGATCCCAATGTGCTTTGACCTGTCATGAAATAATGGATTCTACGTGAGTTTAATGCAATTCTGATTATCACAGTAAATCACTAAAGGTCTCAATGTTTGACCAAATAAGCCAAACAACATCTTGCGAATCCATATGGCCTCACACTAGCCAAACTGGCTGCCATGTACTTTGATTCTAATGAACTCAATGCAACTGAGTGTTGCTTCTAGCTGAACCATGACATAACTACCGAACCCAACCCAAAAAAACACCCTGAAGTGCTCTTCCTATCAGAAGCACAACCTACCCAATCAGAATTAGTGTACCATGCCAGTCTCACTCCATCTCCCTGTCCATAATACAGACCAAAATCCATTGTCCCCTGCAAGTAATGAAGTATGTGTTTTGCAGCAACCCTCTCCACTCTCCTGGGCTCACACATGAACTGGTTCATCGTGTTGACTATAAAACATATATCTGGTTGAGTGTTGAACAAATACATTAAGGAACAAATCAACTGTCTATATAAAGTAGGATCCACCAAATCGGAATCAGAAGCGTGAAGCTTCTTCCAGTTAGTTATCATAGGTGTCGACATGGTTTTGCAATCCTCCATGTGAATTATGCTAAAAATGTCCACGATATACTTTCCCTGTCCCATGAAGAAATGCCCCTCCTCCTACCACACCTCCAATCCCAAAAAGTAATGCATCAATCGAATGTCCTTCATCTCAAACTCTGAAACAAGACCTCTCTTGCAACCCTATATGAGTCTCTCTACATCTGTAATGACCAAGTCATCCAAATACAACACCAGAATGAGAGGCTCCTCACCTACCATAATAAAGTATAGGTTCATATATGCATCATTCTTTGTGAAACCCAACTCCTGCAAGTACGTATGAATCCTCCAGTACCAAGTTGTAGGAGCTCGCTTCAAGCCACAAAGTACCTTCTTCAGTCTGCATACATGGGACTCCTTCCCATGCACCTCAAAGCCCTGCATCTACTCAATGTACACATCCTCCTGTATGAAGCCATTGAGGAATTATATCTTCACATCCATCTGGTGGATATTCCAACCCATCTCTACTGCTATCGATATAATGGAACGAATGGTAGTATATCAAGCCACGAGAGTGAAGGTCTACTCATAGTCAACTCCCTCTACCTGGGAGAACCCTCTAGCCACAAATCGAGCCGTGAACTTCTCGATGTTGCCATCTGCAACATGCTTTTTCTTGCAAAGCCATCTGGAAGTAAACAATGATTTCCCTTCAGGTTTCGACACCACCTCCCAAACATCTTCATGATAGAAGAATACTCCTCCTGCATGGCCTCTCTCTAGACCTGCTGGCTAGCTACCTCCTCATAGCTAGAAGGCTTAGAGTCAACGATGCTAGTAACTAATTCCATATAGCTACAGAACTGCTTAGGTGGTATGCTCTCTCTAAATTATCTCTTTAGCCCAACAACAGATGTGGCCTCTCTCAAGTTGTCCTGAAGGCACTTGGGCTTCCTCTTCCCTGAGCACACTTCTCCCACCGGAATGAAAGAATCCTCATCCTCATCAAAAGCCTGAACTACTGAAGGCCTGCTAACCGACCTCATGCCTGAACATGTGCCTATATATGTTGAAGCACCGTGTGAACTGTCCATCAATGGGCTACACTATGAACTGCTCCGCAGACTTCTCTGCATGTTGCCCGAAGCACCACCTATCTGAATCTGCGAGCCACTGCTCACTGATGGACTTGGCACCGTAATTGATGTACCTCCTGATCCCTGTCCACTGGATCCCTGTGACTGACTCAGATGCTCCTGAGGGTATGGTGAATCTAGGTACTCTAACTCTCGTGACGTCCTGAAAGCCCCGTCCTCCTCAAATTTCACATCTCGTGTGACAAAAACTTTCCTCCTCATAGGAATATAAATCTGAAAGGCTTTCGAGGTCTCAATGTAACCCACAAATATGCCCTTTTCTGCAGTGGGCTCTAGCTTGGTCCTCTTCTCCTTGGGAATATAGGAGTATGTAATGCACCCAAAGATACGGAAGTGACCAACATCACGCTTCTTCCTAGAAAAATCCTCCTTCGGAGTCACATGCTAATCTGAAATGGAAGTATTTGTTACGTTATGCAAAGTACCCAAACCGATATAACAATGTGTGCAAATGGTTCTCCTTAAATTGCAGGTTAAACAATTAGTTCTGGCTTTGTTTAACAGGTTTATGTGAGAGGATTGATTAAGTATTTTAACTATTTATCATTGTACAACATAAAATAACAGAAAATAAAATTCAACAAAGCACATTACTCAGCTATTTTTTGAGCAGTTCACCCCTCCTGGGCTACATCTGCTGGTCCAAGCCTCCCAAATGGCATGTCCCTCTTGTATTAATTTTCTAAAAATGAAAGTACAAGTAAAAATAAGCCTTAATAGGAAAAAATATATGTAAAATACGCTTCAGAAGATATGAAATAGCCAGAGAGGACTATTCATTTGCATAAAACTGATAAAGGATACCCAATACACTGCCTTCTCCATGATGGCCCTGATCGCTCCTTGATCTTCCCTGAAGCTAAAAATACTGAAGATCACTTCTGTTTGACCTGAAACCTATTCCAAACTTCTAAAAATGTCGAAGAGACCCAAAATTAACTATTTTTTCACTCAATTTAGTTCAATAATGAGGGATTTATGGCAGAAACAAGAAAACTGCCCAATGTCCCCCAAAAACCCCACTAAAAGTGGAATAACTCCAGTTAAGGGCGCCATTTTGGCCAACCTCTCGAAAATGGCGAAATGACACCAAGGTTGTCAGAACCATTAGGAGTGGCAATAAATTTTGGGCGGGGTGGTCACATGACCCCCCACTGAAACTGTTGTCACATAACTCGCAGTTAACAGTTTTAAAACTGTGGCATATAATACTTGTTGTGGTGGCCACATGGGCCTGATCCTATGTCATTTAACGTAACCGCTCGGGTTGAGGCCTTGGTCATGGGCACCTGGTCATGTGGACGGGCTAGGTGTTGTCGGGCTAGCCCTGAGGGGATAGCCCTTAACTTTTTCTGCCCGTAACCATTTAAAACAATAATTCGAATCCACCTCCAACATGTGTTAAGTAGCTCCCTTGTGGCCTAATGGTAAACCATTAGCACTATAACTCGGAGGTCTCAAGGTCAAACCTTGTAATTCCAAAATAATTTTGATATGGCATACCTCCTCCTTGGCTTGGGGCCAGGTGGCGGCCTCCGGGCCTGCCACGTGGCAGCTCGCGATTGGCCACAAAATTAAAAGTCAAACCTTCAACAAATTGGATTCTGCCACTTGTCCTCATTTGATTTGTCCCTATGGAATATTCCAATGAATATTTTGAGGAATATTCTTGGAATATTCCTTAGAATATTCTTTTTTTGTTAAATTTTCCAAATTAAAAAGTCAAACTTGGTCAACTGAATTTTGGAGTTTACTGGACGATTTCAAACCTCAATAACTTTTGCATACGACCTTGGTTTTGAGAACCATTCATGGTGCCAGAATCATAGTGATGAGACCCTTCCGGTTGTTCAGATTTCTAGCAATTCTGATCACTTTCATTTTTGAGCATTTTTTATAACTTGGACATGATCTCCTGATCACACCTCCCCACTCGGAAGATTTTGGACGCCAAAAGCTCTCTGGACTACTGAAACTGATATGTACAGTAAATGAGAGTAAAAAACCCTCTTCTCTTCAGCCTCCAAACACTTGCCTCACATGGCTAGTGACTTTGAACCACAACTAGAAAGAAATTCACACTTCCCTTTCTCAATGCGCTTGTCCTCCTGTCAAGAACTGTCTTTCTTGCACTCACTCAGAAAATTTCTGGCGATAAATTTGCATAATGAGTTGTAAGGAATGTTGGTTGTGTGATAAACTTATCCTTCAATTGAATAATAGAATTATTTCCGGCCAAAAAACACAAATAAAACATTTTGAATTGATTTGATACTTAGGTCATAAATTAATAAATTTCGATGGATAACGTTAATATTTAGAAATCAGATGGACCGTTAATGATTTCATAACAGTCTATATTTTATTATCCGTCCAATACTTGTAGAACCTGAAAAACCGTTGCGTGGAACTCAAATTCCAAGCCCTACAAAATTTCAGTGCACAAGGGTCAACATAATTGCACTACGTCTGCTCAGATACATTGGCTCCGTGAATAAATTCTTGCAGCAACAGCTTAACATGTCGATCATACTCATCCACCATATGGCTTCCAAGAAATTCGCCAAAAACTCGAACAACATCGCCTCTTCTTTCACAACCTTCTTCTCTAAGAAGTGCCGCAACAATATATATACCAAATTGCAAATGAGACGATCCTAGGCATTTGAATCCCCCAAGGACGAGTTCCACCAATCGTACGATTTGTGTTACTATATCTGATTCTTGCAGCGTCTCCTTGGACTCCGAGAAGAACTCATTCTCTCCTTCTCCATGAGATGTGGCTGAGAGTATGGAATAAATTAAGGAAAGCCCTCCTTCAAGTGCTACACTAATTAGATCAACATTCTTCGCTGTTTCACCATCCTCCTTTTTCACCTTTCTTGCCCTACATTTATCAGTTATAGCTACATGGTGCAGGTAATGCAAACGAGAGATGCAAAGAGTTACTGAATTAACTAGAACGCCAAAGTAATCAAACTTCGAGTTGATGCGACACATTTGATTTTTCAACCAGGCAGCCTTTAGGATTGCCATTCCGTTGTAGAGGTCTTCATTAGATATATCGCTCAAATTCTCACGTGCTAATGTATACAGAGTGACGTGGACTGTACAAGAACAGAAATGGCTGAGCCTAGATATCGGAATATTTTCAATGTTCAAGTCGTAAAACATCCGACGATAAATTCTTAAAACCATGCCCTGGATCTTCAAATGATCGCATCGCGATACAAGGCAACATAAAGCGGTAGAAATCCCGAACAAAAGGAGTTGAGGGAAATCGGTATCCTCCAAACCGATGAGATCCACGAGCCTGCACACTTCTTTCAAAACATCGCATGAAGAGAGGTGGTGACAGCATAAATAACAGAACTGCCCATTTACTACCCGCCACAAGTATTCGTATCCGCTGATGCAACAAAACACATTTCTATTTTCAAGTCGGTATTGGCAATAAAGACGGAGCAGATTAAATTTCTGCCACAAAACTTTCCAATAATGCTCTGCCTGCATGTCTCTATTTTTCTTATCAGCATTTACAAGACATTGATAAACCGAAATCAATTCCATCATGAGATTTTTCATGTCTGCTTCGCTCAAGACTTGACTATAGTCGGGAATGACATCTAAACTTTGGGTTCGGCTTGAGTTGTTGAGTATGTACCGTTGCATTTCTTGTCTCAGCTGAGTCTGGGGAATAACATTGGTAATGTCGAAGGGCTGGCGGGTGAATGGGTTAAGGGCTTCGTGCTTGGCATCCCAAATATTCTCCAACGTCTCGCGGTTGTAGAGAATCTGAGCGGGGTCTTCCGTAGGCGGTAGTCGAACGGGATCATATGCAAATTCTTGCATCAACGTATCTACGTACTTTTCAGGAATTTCAATACTCTCTGTATCCATTTTCGGCTCTAATTATAGAAACAATTTGTTTCGATCTTATATGGTAGTTGTTAGATAATATATAAAAGAAATATTATATATATAATAGTTAAATCAAGGAGTTGAGATCCAATGGGGCTGGTCGGTCCATGTTAACTTTTTATTTCTAAAATTTGAATAGGTTTTAAATTAAAAAATATTTATGGTTGATTGAGAATGTTTGGAATTAGATATCATTTTTGAGATTTTAATGGAATGGTTTATGAAGTACAATATTTGTTAAAGTTTTGCAAATGAGGTAGTAAGTTAAGTGGCGTTGATTGTGAGGAAAAACTCTACAGTTAAGCGCGGAGTTGTGGGATGGGTGACTTTCTGATCGATTTCATTTCACTAGTTTCAATCCCACTTCTTCGTCCGTGTGAGCATCATTGGATGCAATAAGTTATAAGTGGATTATTCAAAAATCATGATAAATTAGTCAATTACAAATCCCAAAAATAATATTTAATATAATGTATTGTTAGTTTATTTGTTAACATAAATTTGTTATTACATTTAATTATTATTGTTTATGACTAATTATGGTGGATAATGTTTGGTTTAATTTAATTATAAATATAAATACTATTAATTATAATTGATTATGTTTTTTTAATTAATTATGGCTATAATAATTGGTTTCTATTAATTATATTTCATTAAATCTATTTTTATTAACCATGTTTGATTATGTTTAGTTTATATTCAGCAGGTTACCTTTTTTGTCATATTACTTTATAGATATTTGTTTTTTTAATTGATTATTTAAAATTAATTATATTTGTTTATATTGGATTATAATTGACTATATTTTATATTGGATTGACAATAATTTTATAATGAGTCATAATTAATCTGTATCATGTTTGATTTTGATTGACTTTTTATATATATAGTTGATTAAAATTGTTTAAGATTAATTATTATTGTATATATTTAAATAGGTTTAGTTTAATTTATAGAAGAAATAGACATTTTCATTGTAATGAGATGATATAATTTCAAGTAAGAATGTGATTTTTTGTTGAGTAAAATATATTTTTGAATGCATTAATGGATTCAAGCTTAAAATACATTAAATGCATAAACTGATTCAACAACGTGAAAACAAATTAAATTTTTGAATGTATAGATGAATTTAATAACCTGAAAAATCTCAGCATTAGAATTCTATAGATTAAACAACTTAAACTCAAAATTTTTAGACAACTTAAACTCAACATTTTAAAAATCTCTGGGATTTTGATTAAAATTAATAAGAAAAAATATTGTGTAAATAGTCATTTTGTCTATAAGTTAGACTATGCCTATTTGATTACGGTTAATAATGGATGTCTAAAATTAAGTTTTAATTAATAGTAGTGAATCATATTTGTTTATTCTGAACTATCATAACTATGATTAATATAATTGACCATACTTAAAAATATTTAACCATATTCAATTATGATTCAACAGTTAAATACTTAAAAATTTCTAATTTTTTATTATAATATTATAATATATATTAAATATAATACTTTAAAAAAAATCTAAACAGAACTTGTTTTGGGCAAACATGCTTATTAGTTAGTCTTCTACCTACAATGGAATGCTTATCATCAAAATTGTATTACACTTTGGTCAAGCCTACACATCACATCAATAAAAAGTTTAATTCCCAAAATGACAATTCCCTCCCTATAAACTTTCAACCTTATGAGTATATGTAACACACATCTAAACATGTACATATAGTAAAAAAGAAAAAAAATAATGAAAAAAAAACGAACAATAAAATAATTTTGTTTCTATCTTCCACCTTTTTCTTCGAATGCTCACTTTGTTAACCTCGTTGATTTTTCACTTAACAACGGAGTAATCTAAGCTCGAGAGTTCCTTCCTTAAGATTGTCTTAAGATTCAGGTATGCATTGGATTCAGGTATGCATTGGATCTGTTCTTCCTCTCCGCAACCCCGTTCTGCTGGGGGTTGTAAGGAATTGTGAACTTCCTCCTGATGCCTGCCTCCACACAATAATTAAAAAACTCACTAAGGGTATACTCCCCTCCATTTTCCGACCTGTGGGGCTTGAACTTTTGATCTGTCTTAGTCTCCACAAGAGATCTGAACTCCTGAAACTGCTTGAAGACCTCACTCTTGGTCTTCAAAAAATAAATCCAAGTCTTCCTGGAGTGATCATCAATGAATAAAACATAGTAATCATATCCACTCAAGGATACATGAGACATTTGACTGCTCACATCGATATGAATCAAATCAAGAATCCTTGTCGATCTGCTGTCACTGCTGGGAAAAGGGGATTTGATAAAATTCCCCATAGCACATCCTCTGCATGTATCAAGGTGATCAAAAATGAAATCTGACACACCTATGGTGATCTCCCGCAATTTACTCAAGGCCACATGATACATGTGCCCCATCCTGTGGTGCCAAATATCGTACAGCTGTGAACTGCTAGCTCTGCTGCTGGTAATACTTCTCAATGTCATAAGGGGCTGGAATGAAAACTTGTACACCTTGGCATGGTGTACACAAATCACTCTAGCTAAATTAGTTGGAGCGCCCCTGGGATATATAAGCACCTATCCTCTCTTGAAAAATACCTCAGACCCTCTGTCCTCCAATGCTGAGACAAATATAAGGTTCTTCTTCATCCCTGGCACATATAGAACATCCGACACTTTCAAGGGAGGTTTGGGTTCCCTATCAAATGTCAATGTCCCCACACCGATTTCTCTAACAATGTTGTCGTCTCAGAGTACTACCTCTATATCAGTGCCACTCTCTGAAAGCTTTGAGAATTACTCACAGACTCCTGTCATATGACGAGAAGCCCCACTATCAACATACCAAATACATGAAGATGTTTTTCTAGTGGAGGAACGTGCACACTCCCTCTCAACTCATGTGGCAGGTGATCCTACAGTAGTGGACTCAAAAGAAATGAACCCAAACTACCAGTCAAAGCTCTCTGAAAAGTCCTCTATCTCTGCTGATGCTGCTATGGTCTTGTCCTTTCCCTTCTTCTTCTTCTCTGGACACACAACTGCATAGTGTCCCAACTTCTGACAATTCCAACATTTAACTTTGGAATAGTCCTTCTTCTTGTTCACCTTCTTACCTTTACCTTTTCCTTTGCCCTTCTTTCCCTTTGATAACAATGCTACATTTTCATCCTCGCCTACCTGTTTGGCTGCCCCAAGATGGTTCTTTCTGCTTTATTTCTGAATGCAATCATCCCACAACCTCTCCCAACTGGGAAAGTTCTCCCGTGCAACAATCCCATGCAAAAAAATCTCCCAAGTCTTGGGAATACAATTCAATGTAATCTGCACATATTCAGTGGGTGGAATGGTCTCTCCAACAAAAGCAAAATCATCTCTCACAGAAGTGATCTTTCTGAGGTATGCTGTAACACCATCAGTCTTAGCCATTTTAATGGCCTTCAACTTCTCCCTTAGGACCATTTTTCTATTTTCATTTGTGCTATGGTAAAGATTGGTCAAGGATATCCACATCTCATGTGCATGTGTCTTTCCTCTTACATGATGGATGACATGGTATTTAACACCATCCGAAATCAGTATTTTTCCCTTGGCATTCTTCTTGTTAAAATCAACCAATTGAATAGGGTCAATGGACACTACTACTAGGTGCACTGTGGTATATACCATTATGCCCCAGACTTCTGCCTCCTCAAAGATGCTCTAGATTCTCTCCCTCCATGCACTATAGTTGCTCTGCCCATCCAACCTATCCTCCACCCTCAAGCCCAAAGACATGCTTGCTGCCATAACAGAATGAATTTTTCAAATCTATGGTAAAGGTTTAGTTTTCTGTGTGAAAATAAATTGTTGTAATTTTTCACTTGTTGTCCCAAAATGCACTTTTCAGCTAACCAAGCTCCGATACCATGTAGAAATTTTAGACCCAACCCAAATTATCAGTTTATCCTTAGCACTCCCATAAAGTTAAATGCCCATTCTCATAAACATATATTCAAAATTCTGGAAATGATAAATATTTCTGAAAGCACAAATTTTGGAAATTTCACAGTGCTGGAAATTACAAAAATAAAAACACAGTAAAATATTTCAGCCACACACAGAAAATTAACCCGCTGATTTTTTGTCAATATGAACCTGGAAAAGCCCCCTAAAACTCTTGGGGAAAACCAATTCTAGAGCTCTTCTTTATTCATGAATATTTGCTTTTACAGAGAATGAAATACACAGTAAAAATTCCAGCAACCAATAATTTTTACTTACCTCGAATTTTGTGCTTGTACTTCACCTCAAAATTCGCGCCAAACAACAAACTTACAAAAAAAATTACATAATTCAATGCTGAACTTTCACCCTCGATTTGCATGCCCAGAATGCAACAGTAAATCTGTACGACTGTACGAACTGTATGAAAGGTACAACTATACTTCCTCCTTGAAAACTGTGCCTAAAAACTGCCTCGAAAACTATGTTGTCAATGTTGTACGAATTTCTCGAAATCTGTTTCGGAAAACAATAGTGCTCCTTGTTTTTCAAGCCTAGAATATGCCTTGGAATGCATGCTGAAGGTGCTATACGAAATACTCGATTTTTGTGCCTCCTTTCTCGAAAAGTGTGCCCACCTCATGTTGTACGGATTTATGCCTTGGGAAATGTGACACTAAGATTTTGTATGGATTTGCTGAAGTTTAGTATCTTCCCTTCTTCAAGTTCTCACGTTCAGAAAATTTCTCCTGCTCTCCTTTTCCTTCTCTCAATCTGCTCAAGAAAGACTGAATGATCTTTTCTCTTCTTTTCCTCCTTTAGCCTAACCCTGAGTGAATTTTGGGGAATCCATAAATCCAATGGATGAGATAGCTTTAGATCTAGGAGTGAGATTAAATGTGCATTTAATTCTCACTTTCTATTTTTTTAATTCACCCCACTTAAATAAAGACCCACTTAGCATTTTATTTCCATAGTCACTTTTTCACTTTCTAATTTCGCATTGACTTTAATAAAGTCACTTTAAAATTAGACTTTGTAACTTTATCACTTATAAAGTCACTTTTAAATTAGATTTGAATTAACCACTTATAAAGTCACTTTAGGAGAAAAAGATAAATACATTTGGACACTTTTCACTAGGCCAAATATCAAAGCCTTATGGAATCACTTGTCCTCTAGTACCCAAATTTTAACACTCCCTCTTACCGAGGAAAGTGTTCCTCTCTACCCCCATCTTGTCTCTAAAGTAGACATGCTTGCCCCGTGGTAAGGCTTTGGTGAATATGTCTGCTACATGCTCATCTGTGGGAATATACTCAAGCTTCACAGCTCCCTTCTGAACATAGTCTCTGATGAAATGATATTTGATCCCAATATGCTTTGAGTTGTCATGAAATACTGGATTCTCCGTGAGTTTAACGCAACTCTGATTATCATAGTAAATCACTGAAGGTATCAAGGCTTGACCAAATAAGCCAAACAACATCTTGTGAAGCCATATGGCCTCACAACTAGCCGAACTGGCTTCCATGTACTCTGCTTCTGCTGAACTCAATGCAACTGAATTTTTATTCCAGCTGAACCCCTACACAACTTTCGAACCCAACCCAAAACAACACCCTGAAGTGATCTTCCTATCAGAAGCACAACCTACCCAATCATAATCAGTGTACCCTGCCAGTCTCACTCCATCTCCATGTCTATAATCTAGACCAAAATCCATTGTCCCCTGCAAGTAACGAAGTATGTGTTTTGCAGCAACCCAGTGCACTCTCCTAGGCTCACACATGAGCTGGCTCATCGTGTTGATTGCAAAACATATATCTGGTCAAGTGTTGACCAAATACATCAAGGAAACAATCAGCTGCCTATACAAAGTAGGATCCACCAACTCGAAATCAGAAGCGTGAAGCTTCTTCCAGTTCCTGATCATAGGTGTCGACATGGGTTTGCAATCCTCCATGTGAAATATGCAAAGAATTTCCACAATATACTTGCACTGTCCCATGAAGAAATTCCCCTCCTCCTGCCACACCTCCAATCCCAAAAGTAATGCATCAATCCAATATCCTTCATCTCGAACTCTGAAGCAAGATCTCCCTTGCAGCCCTATATGAGTTTCTATGCACCTCTAATGACCAAGTCATCCACATACAACACCAGAATGAGAGGCTCCTCACATACCATGATAAAGTATAGGTTCAGATCTGCATCACTCTTTGTCAAACCCAACTTCTTCAAGTACGTATTAATCCTCGAGTGCCAAGCTCTAGGAGGTTGCTTCAGGCCATAAAGTTCCTTCTTCAGTTTGCATACATGGGACTACTTCCCATGCACTTCAAAGCCCCGCGGCTGCTCAATGTACACCTCCTCCTGTATGAAGCCATTGAGAAATGTGATCTTCACATCCATCTGGTGGATCTTCCAGCCCAGCTATGCTGCTTTTGATATAATGGAGCGAATGGAAGTATATCGAGCCACGGGAGCGAAGGTCTCCTCATAGTCAACTCCCTCTACCTGGGAGAACCCTCTAGCCACAAATCGAGCCTTGAACTTATCGATGCTGCCATCTGCAACATGCTTTATCTTGTAAAGCCATCTGGAAGTAACCACTGATTTTACTTCAGGCCTTGGCACCACCACCCAAACATCGTTCTTCATGATAGAAGAATACTCCTCCTACATGGCCTCTCTCCAGACCTACTGGCTAGCTTCCTCCTCATATATAGAAGGCTTAGAGTCAACGATGCTAGAAACCAGTTCCATATAGCTACATAACCACTCAGGTGGTATGATCTCTCTAACCTGTCTCTTCAACCCAGCAACAAATGTGGCCTCTCTCAAGGTATCCTGAAGCCACTTGAGCTTCCTCTTCCCTGAGCACACTTCTCCCACCAGAGTGAAAGAATCCTCATCCTCATCAGAAGCCTAAACTCCTGAAGGCCTGCCAACCGACCTCATGCCTGAACCTGTTCATGTAGATGTTGAATTACCATGTGAACTTTCCATCAATGGGCTACCCTGTGAACTCCTGTGCATGCTGCCGAAGCACCACCCATCTGACTCTGCGAGCCATTTCTCACTGATGGACCTGGCACCATAATTGATGTACCTCCTAATCTCTGTGAACTGGATCCCTATGACTAACTCAGCTGCTCCTGAGGGTCTGGTGAATCTAGATACTCTAACTCTTGTGACCTCCTGAAAGCCCTGTCCTCCTCGAATTTCAAATCCTGCCTGAAAACAACCTTCCTCCTCGTAGGAATATAAATCCGAAAGGCTTTCAAGGTCTCAGTATAACCCACAAAGATACCCTTCTCTGCAGTGGGCCATAGCTTGGTCCTCTACTCCTTGAGAATATAGGAGTATGTAATGCACCAAAATATATGGAAGTGACAACCATCACACTTCTTCCCAGAAAAAGCCTCCTCGAGAGTCACATGCCCCAAGGCACGATGTGGACTCCTTTTCTGCAAGTACACAATAGTGTTGCAGGCCTCTACCCACAAAAATAATGGTAACCCCTAATCATGTAGCATAGCTTTCGCTACCCCAACGATGGATCTGTTCTTCCTCTCCACAACCCTGTTCTTCTGGGGGTTGTAAGGAACTATGAACTCCCTCCTGATGCCTTCCTCTACACAATAATAAAAAAACTCACCAAGGGTATACTCCCCTCCATTTTCCGACCTGAGGGGCTTGATATTCCGAACTGTTTGAGTCTCCACAAGAGCTATGAACTCCTGAAACCGCTTGAAGACCTCACTCTTGGTCTTCAAGAAATAAATCCAGGTCTTCCTGGAGTGATCATCAATGAATAAAACATAGTACTCATATCCACTCAAGGATACATGAGACATCCGACAGCTCACATCGGTATGAATCAAATCAATAATCCTTGTCGATCTGTTGTCACTTCTGGGAAAAAGGGATTTGGAAAACTTCCCCATAGCACATCCTATACATATATCAAGGTGATCAGAACTGAAATCTGGCACACCTATGATGATCTCCCGCAATGTCCTCAAGGCCCCATGATACATGTGCCCCATCCTGCGGTGCCAAATCTCTGAGAGCTCTGAATTGCTAGCTCTGCTGCCGGTACTGCTGCTCAATTCGATAAGGGGTTGGAATGAAAACTTGTACACCTTGGCATGGCATACACTAATCACTCTAGCTGAATTAGCTAGGGCACCCCTGGGATATATAAGCACTTGTCCTCTCCAGAACAATACCTCATACCCTCTTTCCTCCAATGCTGAGACGAATATAAGGTTCTTCTTCATCCCTGGCACTATAAAACATCCGACACTTTCAAGGGAGGTTTAGGTTCCCTATCAAATGTCAATGTCCCCACAACTACTGCTCTAACAATGCTGTCGTCTCCGAGTACTACCTATATATCAGTGCCACTCTCTGAAAGCTCTGAGAATTACTCACGGACTCTTGTCATATGACGGGAAGCCCCACTATCAACATACCAAATACATGAAGATGCTCCGCTAGTGGACGAAAGTGCACACTCCCTCTCAACGTGTGTGGTAGGTGATCCTGCACTAGTGGAATCAAAACAAATGAACCCAAACTCCCTGTCAAAGCTCTCTGAAAAGTCCTCTATCTCTGCTGATTCTACCATGGTATTTTCCTTTCCTTTCTTCTTCTTCTCCGGAGACACAACTGCATAGTGTCCCAACTTCTGACAGTTCCAACATTTAACTTTGGAATAATCCTTCTCCTTGTTCACCTACTTACCTTTACCTTTGCCTTTGTCCCCACCACCACTTGTAGAAGCTTGCTTCTTTCCTTTTCCCTTCTTTCCCCTTGCTAACAATGCTACATTTTCATCCTCCTCTACCTGTTTGGCTGCCCCAAGATGGTTATTTCTAATTTCATTCTAAATGAAATCATCCCACAACCTCTTCCAACTGGGAAGGTTCTCCTGTGAAACAATCCCATCCACAAAAATCTCCCAAGTCTTGGGAATACCATTCAATGTAATCCACACCAACTCAGTGGGTGGAATGGTCTCTCCAAAAAAAGCCAACTCATCTCTCACATAAGTGATCTTTGTGAGATATGATGTAACACCATCAGTCTTAGCCATTTTAATGGCCTTCAACTTTTCCCTTAGGACCATTTTTCTGTTTTCATTTGCGCTCTCATAAATATTGGTC
The DNA here is from genome assembly GCA_034641835.2 of Pinus albicaulis. Lineage (NCBI taxonomy): Eukaryota > Viridiplantae > Streptophyta > Pinopsida > Pinales > Pinaceae > Pinus > Pinus albicaulis. Next base: position 1,182,803,538 of record CM076580.1, on the reverse strand, counting down.
AAGGCTATCCACATCTCATGTGCATGTGTTTTTCCTCTCACGTGAGGAATGACATGGTATTTAACACCATCCAGAATTAATTTTTTTCCCTTGGAATTCTTCTTGTTAAAATCAACCAACCGAACAAGGTCAACATACACTACTACTAGGTGCTCTGTGGTATGTACCATTGTGCCCCAGACTTCTTCTTCCTCAAAGATGCTCTAGATTCTCTCCCTCCATGAACTATAGTTGCTTTTCCCATCCAACCTATCCTCCACCCTCAAGCCCAAAGACATGCTTGTTGTCCTAACAAACTGAATTTTTCAAATATGTGGCAAAGCTTCAGTTTTCTGTGTGAAAATAACTTGCTGTAATTTTTCATTTGTTGTCCTAAACTGAACTTTTCAGCCAACCAAGCTCTGATACCATGTAGACATTTTAGACCCAACCCCAGTTATTAGTTTCTCCTTAGCACTCCCATATAGTTAAATACCCATTCCCATAAACATATATTCAAAATTATGGAAATGATAAATATTTCGGAAAACACAAATTCTGAAAATTTCACAGTGCTAGAAACTGCAAAAATAAAAACACTGTAAAATATTTGAGCCACACACAAAAAATTAACACGTTGATTTTTGGTAAATATGACCCTAGAAAAACCCCTACAACTCTTGGGAAAAAACAGTTCGAGAGCTCTTCTTTATTTCTGAATATTTTATTTTACAGAGAATGAAATACACAGTAAAAATTCCAACAACCAATAATTTTTACTTATCTCGAATTTCATGCTTATACTCCACCTCAAAATTCGTGCCAAACAACAAACTTACAAAACATAAAAATTACAACATTAAATGCTGAACTTTCACCTTTGATTTGCATGCCTAGAATGTAGAAGTACGACCGTATGACTATACAGATTGTACGAAAAGTACAACTGTACTTCCTCCTTGAAAATCGTGCCTGAAAATTTCCTCGAAAACTGTGTTGTCACTGCTGTACATATTTCTCGAAATCCGTTCCAGAAAAAAACATCGCTCCTCATTTTTCGAGCCCAGAATCTGCCTTGGAATGAATGCTGAAGCTACTATAAGAAATCCTCAATTTTTGTGCCTCCTTTCTCGAAAAGTGTGCCAATCTCATGTTGCACGGATTTCTGCCTTGGGAAATGTGCCACTAAGCTACTGTACATATTTTTTGAAGTTTACTAGCTTCCCTTCTTCAAGTTCTCACGCTCAGAAAATTTCTCCTACTCTCCTTCTTTTTCTCTCAATCTGCTCATGAAAGACTGAATGAACTTTTCTTTTCTTTTCCTCCTTTAACCTAACCCTAAGTGACTTTAGGGGAATCCCTAAATCCAATGGTTGAGAGAGATTTAGATCTAGGGCTGAGATTAAATGTGCATTTAATTCTCACTTTCTATTTTTTTAATTCACCCCACTTAAATAAAGACCCACTTAGCCTTTTATTTCCATAGTTACTTTTTCACTTTCTAATTTCACATTGACTTTAATAAAGTCACTTTAAAATTAGATTGTGTAACTTTATCACTTATAAAGTCACTTTTAAATTAGATTTGACTTAACCACTTCTAAAGTCAATTTAGGAGAAAAAGATAAATACATTTGGACACTATTCCCTAGGTCAAAGATCAAAGCCTTAGGGAACCACTTGTCCTCTGGTACCCAAATTTTAACAAGGAATGAGAAATTTATCTTTAATTGTGATATTGTTGAACTCCCTATAATACGGAGTAGAGAAATAACTTTGAATAGGTTGAATTATACCGACCTCTAACATTTATGCAACCATATGTTCAATTTCACTTTATTGGGCATATGTAAGGCCTGATGTTTAGAGGAAAACTTCCTAGAATAAAATGAATGGCATGATCATGATCACAAATAGGTGGGAGGAATTTTGGAGTTTCAAATACATTCGAATGATTTTCCAAGAATTTTTGGAGATCTAGAGAAATAGATGATTTCGATGTTTGAACCTTTAGTGAGAATAATTGTGCAATCCGGCGCCTTTTTTCTTTATTCAGAAGTTTTTTCATGCCATTAGAGCTGGTTATATTTCTTGGTTTCCCTGCGATACCCCTTAATTCAATTTTCTTTCCTTCCCAAAAAAAATTCAAGAAAAGTTCTTGAAAATTAAAAGCTATCGTCCCCAAATATTGTAACCATTGAAATCCTAGTACAACATCAACACTATCCATTGGAATGGAAAGCATTGTAATATTCAATAAATATCCCCCCATGGTTAGCTTGATATTATGGCACTTTCCAGAGAAATTAATAGTTCCTCATTTGCAACCATCACTTGACACTCTAGTGCTGGATATAGGAAGCAATTCAATTCCTTAGCTATCTTACAATGAATTAACTGATGGGTACTACCCGAATCAATCAGCACTATTACCTTTTTCTTCTTGATATATCCTTCTATCTTGAGAGTTTGAGGAGTGGTAATTCCTACCAATGCATTATAAGATATGGTCAGATTCATTTCTTCTTTTTCTGGGGTTGGTTCCTGGTGTATATCCTCCTCTTTTGATGTTTCTTGCTCCTTTTCATCCCGTTGAAGAATGCAACAAGGTTCAGTCTTCATAATTGTATGAGTGATTATGAAATGTACTTATCAAAAGAAAGAAAACAAAAAATTATATTATTATTACAATGACTCATTAAAGCATGGGTTTCATGCTTGGGTAATCATTTTATAGGTCAAACTCCCCATTGAGGAATTCTAGGATTTATACCAAGTCATTAGAGTTATTGTACATTTAATATGACCCTTCTTGAGATTTTGAATAATGTAAAAAGAATTATTTTTGAGTAAAATATGTAAATTTTCACCTCCACCCCAATTCGGCCTACATGAAGGTAATTCAAACTCCAGAAGATGCTATATATACAATGTTGTTCGATTCATTTGGACACTCAATCACAAGTTTAATATCCAAGAAGAGGCAGTAGAAAAGTGCGAAGTTGCAGGAGAAGGAGGATCACAAGATCAAAGTTTTCTGGGTCATCTCTCTCACACGTGTGAATTTATAGGGATATTACTGGAAGATCAAAATTTTTACTGCTAGGTCGAAGCTGCTGCATCAAGGTCGAAGTTATTGCATCAAAGTGCTGCTTCAAGGTCGAAGTAATACTTCAAGGTTGAGCTACTGCTTCAAGGTCAAAGTGCTGCTTCTAGGTCGAAGTTCAGTTGTTGCTAAGTCGAAGTTGTTGCTACTAGTTACTACTACAAGGTCGAAGTTATTGCTGTAATATTGAAGTTCTAGATCGAAGTTGTTGCTGGAAGGTTATCATCTACAAAAGAAGGAAGTGTTGAATTTATGAAATGAGGAAGTCTATGTCTAGGTCAAGTAATCTTGGATTATCTCGTGAAACTATTGAACGAAGAGTTATTGAATGGGTTTTATCCTAGATAGGGGTTTTCCCCTGGATTTCCTCCTACATTTTGTGTCCTTTGGTTTTTGGTAATTTATTGATGAATTAAAGTAAATAAGAATACAAAAAAGTTAATAAGTAAATAATAACTTTATAAGTAATTATCATCACAAACATAATAGTTCTGCCTTTCTGATTTTCTAACATGGTATCAGAGATAAGGTGAAGAAGAAGGAAAAAGGTAGCTTGAATTTCTATTGAAAGGAGAATAAGGAATCTCAAAAAGTTGAATAAGGGGATCATATAAGGCTTACTATCTTCAAGAAAAACGTCTAACACAATAAAGGGAGAGAAAAAATTAGAAGGAGCATCAAATTATAGGTCATGGAAGAAGAGGATAAATATCATCCTAAAAAAGAATAAATTCCTGGATCTAGTCAAAGGAAAAGTGAATAAACCTACTGAAGGATCAAGTGATGCAGTTAAGCTAAGTTTAGAGAGTCCGAAATATTGGCTATGAGCCTAATGGTATATGGTATAAAGGATAATCGTATCCCATACATTTACAACATTGACTTCGCTCAAGGGTTATATGAAGCCTTATCCAAATTGTTCACCATTAAGAATATGGGTTAAGTTGGAAGTCTTAAGAATGAACAAAGGACCATGAAAATGACAAAGGGTGATACTGTGGATTTCTTCTTTGTAATGATAACTAGAATTAGAGATGATCTTAATGCAATTGATTTGAGTTTTAATTGTTTTCATTTATAATTTTATCTATAGTATTTATAGATTTAACATGCTTTGGAATTTTTTTTTTGAATTGTTTTGATAAAGTTATAGGTATCCCTCGCGATTCGATTAAGAGGGAGCCCTCACCATTTTCCAAATATAAGTATCTTATTCCTTGTATGAAATTTTTGTATTTTGTTTCCATTTTCTTATCTAGGTGTGTTTTTATTAGATGCTAATTACATTTATTTTATATTTTTCTTTGTTCAGGAAGAACCGTTGATCTGCTCAAGGGTTATATAGAAGACCTCACAAGACAAAGCATTGGAATTGATGTCCTACAAGGTTTTTATAGAAAAAAAATCAAAGGTATTACTTAGACCATAAGCTTTGTTCTCTTCATGATATATTCATTCATTTTAATGATCTGTTCTATATCACTAACATTGTTGTGTCTAGCTTCTTTGAATCATAATGATTCTTGCCAGGGTGATTAATCATTAGATAAATATACCCTACTCATATATTTGATCATTATCATGGAACCCTAAAAAGGTTCTTTGTAAAAACCTAACTTAAGGGTATGTTGGTGCTTATGTGAAAAACCCTAATCCACTTAGGGTTACTGGTGAGGTCTAAGAAAATGCTATTTGTTTTATATTTAGGATTTTATGGTAATATCATGTTTGGGGTTTTGGTATGATTATGTAAACCCTAATCTCTTAGGGTTGGATGGTAATATATGTAATCCTAAGACCTAAGGTTTTGGTAAATTAGGTTTTATGAGAAAAACCCTTATGATATCTAGAGTAAAGATCCTAGGAATGAAACCCTAGGTGTATGCTTGTCTGTATGATCAGAACCCTATCCTGATTAAGATTTTTATATGTATAACTTTAATGTATTGATATTTGTGTCTTGGTTTTGCATGATATATTTTGTTGTGATATACATGATTATGAAATCCTAGATATGTATACTGTTGATGATCATAATCATAGGATTTGTAACTAAGCCCTAGTCAAAGTTTGATATTCTAGGATATGATGTTATTTTTTCAAATGTGATGATGTGAAAAGTTGGTAATATTGTTGAAACCTGAGATTGTGATGTGATTGGTTTTTATTATTGAGGCCTAATGTCTTGTTGATGAAATATATGGTTTACATTAGAAGTCTAACATATGAATTCTCAATTTTGTTAAATGCATTATAGAATTTTACTTGTTTGGATTGTTTATAGGGTTTGAAATATGTCATAGAAGAGTCTGTCATATCTATGAAGAAAATATTGAAAACCTAGATATATTGACACTAATATCTTGATTAAGTTACTTTAATGATGTGATCTAGGGTTTATGACAAAACTCGAGCAAAAAAAGTTGAAGTATAAAAGTATGTGTCTCTTGCTGATTATGAACTTAAGTTTAGGTATTTGGTGTCTAAAGTACAATGCTTCCATTATTGTATGATTTTGATATGGTTAACTTCATATATGTATTTGGTTGTACTTGCTGTCGAAGGTGTTCAGGTACATAATCTTCAAGACAGTGAAGATGTTCATAACTAAAGCATGATGAAGGAAGATGATCAAGATAACTTTGATAAGAAGGATGAAAGCCATGAAAGATACTCTGATGTCATAAAAGGAAGTTGATATCCATAAGTTAAGAGGGAGTTTGGATAGAAAAAATATCCCTAGTTAAGAGGGAGGACATATTATAGTCATGATGGATGCCTTGAAAAAATGGAGAATGTATATTGAGGTGTTGCTGAAAGAAGGAAAGAAGGATCCGATTGTAGAATATGTTGCTGCATGAGAAGTAGGAAATGAAGCTGTATGGTTGAGGAATGTCCTGTCAAGATTCATTTGGGAAGCATTTAAGTCATACTGTGAAAAAATGAGAAGCAACATAAATATGTTTGAAGACCCCAAAGGTTTTTGTTTACTCATGTGAATTTGAAAGATTTTTACTGATTGTGGTTGTGTTTTTACAAGTAAATCTCTCAGATTTTTGGAAGCATGTTTTACATGCTTGTTGTTACCAATATATTTTATTGGGAGAGATTTCTTGTTACGAATATATTTGACCGAGAAGAATTTGCTACTAATTTAAATAATCATGAGTGTTGAGGATTTGTGTGTGATACACATTGCCTAGGAAGGGATCTGACCGACACTATGTGCTGATGTCTAATTCCTGAAGTAGGGAGGGTGGCATTGATTGTAGAGATCTGACCTTGCATTATGCACTTGGATCCCTGGGTTGATGGTTAGAAAGTAATATTGATGGTACCTAGAGTGGCTGAAAGCTTGAGTCCATCTTAGTCCCACCCGGATATATTTCCCTGGTCAAGAATCTAGTTAGTGGCACCGTGAGTGCCTAAACTGTTTAAGGACTGGGATAGATTGCCCTGGTTAGGAATATATTCCATGGAATCGCGATGCCTAAACTCTTCATGGTTCATGTGGTTTGAGATCTTCCTTGTACTTGTATATTTCATTATAAATGCCTCCCTAGTTAAGAGGGGGTGTTGAAGAATGTAACAAGGTTCAATATTCATAATTGTATTTGAGTCATTATGAAATGTACTTATCAAAATAATGAAAAATAAATTTTTGTTATTATTAAAATGAATTATTAAAGCATGGCTTTTATGCTTCGATCAACATTTTAATCATGTAAAAATAATTATTTTTGAGTGAAATATGTAATTTTTCACCTCCACACCAAGTCAACCTTTACATGTTCAAGTTGGCCTACACGAAGGTAATTTGAACTCTAGAAGAGGCTATATATATATATATATATATATATATAGTGTAGTTCGATTCATTTGGATAGTCACTCAAAAGTTCGATATTCAAGAAGAGGCTGCAGAAATGTGTGGAGTTGCAGGAGGAGAAGGAGGATCACAAGATCAAAGTTTTCTGGGTCATCTCTCTCACACGTGTGAATTTATTCGGATATTACTGGAATATCAAAATTTCTACTACTAGGTCAAAACTGCTACATCAAGGTTCAAGTTACTGCTACGTCGAAGTTGTTGTTGCATTTAAGTGCTCCTTCAAGGTAAACGTACTATTCAAGGTTGAAGTGCTGCTTCGAGTTCAAAGTGTTGCTTCAAGATCAAAGTGTTGCTTCTAGGTCGAAGTTCAGTTGTTTCTAGGTCAAAGTTTCTACTGCCAGTTATTGCTAACGGGTCGAAGTTATTACTGTAACATCGAAGTTCTAGATCAAAGTTATTGCTGGAAGGTTATCATTTGCAAAAGAGAGAAGAGATAAATTGGTGATTGGAAGAAGTCTGTGTCTAGGTCAAGGAGTCTTGGGTTATTTCATGAAACTATTGAAGGAATATTTGTTGACTGGGCTTTCCCCTAGATATGGGTTTTTCCTTGGTTGTCCTCCTACATCTAGTTTCCTATGGCTTTTTGTAATTTCTTGATGAAATAAAGTAAAATAAGAATACAAGAAATTTAGTAAGTAAATAAGAGCTTCACAAGTAATTATCATCATAAAGAAAATCTTTCCGCGTTTCTGATTTTCTAACTCTTCATCCTCTTCACAATCTATGTAAAATAATTTCTTCTCAGCACACTTGTGACCTTTAATGTGTTTTCTATCACAACTGTAACACAGCCCTTTTGATTTTTTTTCCTCCCATTGTTGTGGTTTCAACCTTGTAGGTTGTGGAAGTCTAGGAGCAACAACACTTCCATCTTTATAATTGTGAGTGGTAGACTTCCTTGTTGCCATAATTTTTCTTTCAACTTTTCTTGCCATCCTGAATTCCTCCTCCAATGAATCAGGTTCCCAAAGGCGAACATCATGTTGGATTTTATAATTTAAAGTCCCTATGAATACATCGATCCTATGCTCCTTTGGAATATCAATTACCCTAATATTCAATTTTTGGAAGTCATCAATGTGCTCCACCATTGAACCCTTTTGTTTCAGATTTATCAATTGGCTAAGGAAGGCATTACTTTTTGTATCCTCACAATGTGATATCAATTCCTCTATAAAAATTAACCAAGTGACAAGTGGTTTACGAGAAAAAATCCATCGATACCATACAAACTGATTGGGTTCTAAATATAAATATGTAATGCGTACCTTTTATGTGTGTTGCACATCATGGAGATCAAAATATTGCTCCATTTGTAGTATCCATGTTACCGAATCCTTGCCATCAAAATTAATCATATCAGTCAATGGAATGTGGTGGGTATTAAACCTAACATTGAAGTCTCTAAAATCATAATTCATATTCCTTTTCTCCTCATCATGATTTTCATGGATTACCTTGTCACCACTAGAAAACCTTTCTTGCAACAACTTTGTGAAACATTCCTTCAAAACTTTCATGTATGATTTTAAACCTTCCATGTCTCCTCTTATTTTTTTCTCTAAGCCATCCATCTTAACATTCATCACTCCCAATTCACTTTTGGTTGCTCTTTGGGAGAGTGAAATTTGTTGCACTTGGTCTTGTAAATTTGATATATCGTGTTGCATTTCTTCCTCTTCTTCATGCGTCATATTAGAGCTTTCTGGTTTCTTACTAAGTGTGTCCTTTTTTGTTTTGTTTCGAGGAATATTGGAATGAAATAATGATATCTTTACTTCTCTACACCCTTTGAATCACTTCAAACTGATTTTTCAAACGAAAGTTATGCAAATAAAAAAACATATACACACCATTTTGCTTGTTTTTGGAGCTAAATATTGAACTATTGTATCTCTATAATTTTGAATCTCCAATGTCTGAAATTCCATCCTCTGGTAGCCCTCTAAGTCTTCTTTCCAACACCAGAAGTCAGACCAAAATTGGATTATTCAAGATAAGGTTATTCCCAATGTCCCAGGATGACCTGATTATGGACTGGTTCAGTAAAGCGAATATGTAAGGAATGCCACATGTCACCATTTCAACCTTCGGCCTTGAAAATGATACAAAAAAACTATATTCCGTGCAATTTTAGTTGCTTTTTATGAAATTCAAATCCAATTCTTGTAGAGGAAGTTATGATTATTTTCCCAAGATCACCTTTTTGAGACTGAATTCTGGAGCATGCAAAACCCCTAACGTCTTCAGACCATATCTCATAAAATAAAGCGAAACAAGATCTAAAATTTTAACAAGAAATTCATCAAGATTTCGGCTCCACATTGTCACAATTTTAGGTTCTAAACCTTTGTAGAAAAAAATTATAGCGAAAATGCCTAGATGACTTGTTTGCAGCAGAAAAACCCTAGAATCCAAAGCTCTGATACTAAATGTTATGCAACCAAATCATAAAATAGAAGAAAAGATGGATCAATGACTTTAAAATTAGGCTATTCAAGGCGGAAACCTCTTTTACATCACATAAATGAACAATTATTGGATGATTCAATTGATAAGAGCTCCTTTCTATATATAGGATTCTAATGGGTTACAATATAATCAGAGCCTACATAACAATAATAATGTAAGGAAATAACAATAACAATAGTGGGCTTCTATGAGGCACAAAAATAAAAATATGGGAGATACATGGGCACAACAATAATAATAGGGGGCTACACTAACAATAACAATAATTGGGATACACTAGTATTAGAGGGATCTAACATATAACAAGATCCGTTGAAGATATCTCAGTCTTAGCTATATACATGATTCTCTACCAATTGAATCCCTCTCTTTGTCATCACAATGTATCCTTGTCATATCTAGAACCTAATCAAATAACTCTCCAAAAAGCTTCCTCAACCAAGCTTCTCCACAACTAGCCATGCTAGCAACCGCGTACTCAATCTCGATCGTGATTAAATCTAGAAACTTCTCATCCAAAAATATAATGGCATATCTCATACTAAGGAAATATCCAAATGTGCTCATCTCATCAATAACGATCCCAAACAACATTAGTACATCCATGCAGTTACATATCATAGGAAGAATATCTCAGACCAAAAATTGATTTTCCCATGCAAATATCTCGAAGGGTGCTCAACGACAACTAAGTGTGTATGAAGAGGATCAATCATGAATTGCATGAATTGAATCATATTCTATGAAAAACATATAAATATATGGACGAGTGTTCACAATGAACATCCATCCTTCAATCAACTACCAATTTCCAAGTTAGGCTCAATAATATGTCTTCATAAATTTTTGAAATTCAATTGGAGTGTCCAAGGATTTTCATTTCCAATTTCCAAAAACTCTTCAATAGCTTCACGATATATATTTTCTTTTAAAAACTTCAGAAAGTAGTTCATCATGCCATGATTCATCATTTCGAACTTCAGAAGCCGACTCCCTCTTACTTTGATCATTAGAGGCTCATTACTTGTCAAAAATAGATCATCAATATATAAAACCAAAATCAAAGTCATGCCTTGGACCACTTTTGAAGTAGAGATTTGGATTGTCATGTCTTTCTAGCTTCACCAGGTAACTATCAATGAAAACATACTAGGCTAGGGAAGCTTGCTTCAAACCATGCAATTCTATCTGCAAACATTATACTAATCAAACCAATTTGCTTAGCCTCACACAAATAAATATTGTGTAATAAAATCAAATAAGCTTATCAAGCCTCAAATGCCAGATCAAAACTAATATCAAAGTCATAAAATTTTCTACCAATAACATTGTAACAAACTCTTTGGACCAGATTTCGGGAGGAGCTCTCATCCAAATACGAAGTTACAACAATCTTTTATTTACCAAGAATTATCCAATCAAACTTTATCAAGCCATCCGTATGATCATAACATGAATCATTCTTTCCACTTAAATATGAATGCATAGATGTAGGACAAATCATATAATAAAATAATTTCATACTGAATCACAACTCTTTATACTTCAATCAATGTGCTAAAGCCAATGATACCAATATAGAATCATTATTGAATATCAATATTAGTCACTAAAAGTTACTATCCCACATTTCACTAGCATCAAGGAAAACCATCAGTTATCAAATCAAAACCCTAATTTTTTATGACAGTGAGTTTAATTAGTCCATAACCAAAAACATATATATGAACTATAGAACATCATGCCAAAGTTCTAATGAATTATCTATTGAAGAATCAATGCAGTTATATTAGGGTTTGATTCTTCGATCTTGATAATTATTGTGAATGTGTTGGCTTATTTTACTTCTTTATTATCTTATCTTTCATCAAGAAATTACCATATTATGTTTATATGAAGATAAAAAATAAGAGACACAAGATATAGGAACTGTGCTAGGGAAAAACCCCCCTTGAGGGGAAAACCTAGTCAAGGTAATTCTTCCTTTCAATAGTATTCTTTGAGACTCTTCACCCTATACATGAGCCAAAATTTCCCTCCACACCAAGTCAACCTTCCAGATCTTCAACCCAACAGCAACAACAAATTCTCCTCCGGCAACTTCGACTAGGAAACACATTCAACAACAACAAAAACATCAAACAAGAATTCGATCTCCCAAGAGAGGGCACGAAATGCAGTGATTCCTTCACGAAAATTTCGATTTTCTCTTCGTCTTATTTCTATACCCAAATCACACTTATTTCTGCCTCTTCCTTCCACTTCACACTTTTTCCCTTGACGCAGTAAATATCGAACTTTCTTGAGAAGCGATGGTGCAAATGAATTCGATCTCCTTGCTTTTATAGGCTCCAAATGAGTGCAAATTTCTCCCTTCGAGGACGACTTAATCTCCTTAAGGCTAACTTGATGTGGAGGGATTCTAAACCATTTTTGACTAAAAAAGAAACCTAATTACATGATTCAAAAGCCCAAGAAGGGTCAATATAAATATGTAATGTCTAACCTAGAAGTCCACAATGGGGACCTTATACTAAATATGACCCAATCATGAAACCCATACTTTAATAAGTCATTAAATAATAAAATAAATGTCAAATGATAATATAATTTTTTTTTTCTTAAATTCTTTTGATAAGTACAATAAATATAAATTATGAATACCAAACCTAGTTACCATCTTCAACACTCCCTCTTAACTAGGGATGTATTCATAATATACAATGGGAAGATATCAAACTATGTGAAACTATGAAGAATTTTAGGCACCACAATGCCATGGACTAGATTCTTGACCAGGGAAATATATTCATTTGGTCACTCAATAGTTTAGGCATCACAATGCTATGGACTAGATTCCTGACCGAGGCAATCTATCCAATTGGGAGAAAGGTGGACTAAATATTTCAGCCTCTATATGTACCATCATGCTTACTTACTAACCACCAACCCAAGGAACTAGGTGCACATCCACTTGATGCCACCCTCCCTACCATACATCAACATAAACTACCGACCCAATGTCTTTCCAGGAAATGATTCACTTGCAAAGCCTCAACATATCTCTTCAAAACCATTATTATCAATACAATTAGCAATATTTACTAGACCAAGTTTGTATCTTAAATATTCAAACTTATTGTTAGGAAGAGCCTCCATCAGTATGTATTCTACCTGTTCATCTGTTGGGACATACTCTGGCTTTACGACCCCATCCTGTACCAGGTTCCTAATGAAGTGGAACTTATTGTTAATGTGCTTCATCCTCGAATGAAACACGAGACCTCCATTCATCTTGATGCAACTTTGATTATCACAGTTGATTATAGTAGGACTTAGAGAACTCTCAAACAAGTCTATCAGAAGCTTCCTTAACCATACAACCTCCTTTCCTACTTCACATGTAGCTACATATTCAACTTCAACACTACTTACAACAAAATGACCTTTCTTCCTGCTCATCCATGATACCATAGTAGACCCCAGGCTGAAGCATCCACCGGTAATATTTCTTCCATCGAACTCACTGTCAACTCAGTCAAAATATGAGAAGCTAATTATATTGACTTCCTTACTCTTGTATTTTAGGCAGTGGTGTATGGTACCATGAAGATATCTTAATATTTATGTGGTAGCTATCTAATGTTCATGATGAGGCTCCAACTGAAATTGACTAAGGATGTTCACTGCATAACATATATCTGGCCTAGTGTTTACCAAATACATTAGGGAGCTCACCAACTATCCATTAGGGGAATTTTGAGGTCTAAAATGGGCCTCCTAAGGAAAATGTACAATCAAAATTCACTTTATGAGAACCAATCACAGTTTAGGTGATGACATCATACCTAATGGTTGAGGTGGAATTGCTTGGGTTAAAGGTACTTACTTGTCACATTCTCAATGGTTGATAAAAAATCATGGTTAACCATGGTAGTGCTCTAAGTACTTTTAAAGTCATAAATTAAAGTACTCATAATAAATTTCATTTCACACTTTTTGAATAAAATATTATTATTGCCATTTCATATTTTTTGAAACAATCAATGCATATCCCTACACAATCTTCATGTATTTACACACTTTTAAATAAGTATCATATTTGTATATTTTCAAATATTTATTTATAAATCAAATCAATTCGATATGTAATATAAAATTCATACATAAAACAATATATTATATTATATTATTTTTATATAGTATATTAATTACATATCATTATATGATTTAAATAATATAAATTTTAATTAATAGTATATTCTATAATTAAGAATTTATGAATTTATATTTATATTTTATTTTAAGTTATTTAAGTACAAAGGACAAATGCATTAGTTGTGCAATGATAATAATTTTTTATTGAAAATCTCATTCTTATTTATAGTCACATCAATACAATTTTTTTATTAATTTTATTTTCGTACAACTTTTGAATTGAATTTAACCATGGTTACATGGACTTTGGTGCAAAAAGTGAATTGCAAATTCATAAATATTATTTTTTTGGTTTAGCTATTATTTTATTATTTCCTTAGGAGGCCCATTTTAGACCTCAAAATTACCCTAATGGATAGGAGGTAGGATCCACAAGACTTGAGTTAGAACCTTGTAACCTCTTGAGATTGGTGATCATATGGGTAGTCATGGGCTTGGAGTCCTTCATTTCAAATTTCTGCAATATCTTGATGATGTACTTTCCTTGCCCCAAGTATATCTCCCCATGTTTCTGCCATACTTCGAGACCCAAGTAATAAAGAATGAGTCCTAGATCCTTCATCTCAAATTTAGATGCCGACATCTTCTTACATTATTTAATTCTTTGCTCCACAGTTGTGATGAATAGATCATACACGTATAGTAGAATAATAACAAGCTCATTATTCACGACCTTGATGTAGAAATTTGGATCAACAGTACCCTTCATGAACCCATTCCTTAGGATATATTCATCCATTCTCATGTACCATGCCTTAGGAGCTTGCTTCAAGCCATATAGGGCTTTATTGAGTTTGCAGATGTGACAATCCCTGCTATTTACTTCAAAACCTTTGGGTTGTTCTATGTATACTTCCTCATCAATGGTACCATTTAGAAATGCGGTCTTCACATCAATTTGATGGATATTCCAACTCAACCAGTGAAACCAAATATCTAATGGTATTATACCTTGCTATAGGTTCAAAGTTTTCTTCATAATCTATTCATTCATTTTGAGAGAAGCCCCTTGCAACGAACCTTTCTTTGTACTTGTCTATGCTTCCATCAATAACATGCTTGATTTTGTCGATACATTTGGATGTGACAACTAATTTGTCACTAGGTCTAGGAATAATTTCCCAAACCCTATTATTCATAATGGATAGGTATTCTTCTTGCATCGCCTTCATCCAGACATCCTTTTGACTCAACCTCTTCAAATGTAGATGGTTCAACTTGAATGAGCTTTGTCATGTATGCAACATAGCCATAGTATCTCTTCCATATTTTACTTTCCATGAAGGTTCCTATGGACCTTCATGTCCTTTTTCATATTGTATTGTATACTTTAACCAATTTGGCCCTTTACTTGTGGTTGGGATGATTACACTTGCTCCTTCTTCTTCTTCTTGATTTGTAGGATGATATTCATGATGTGGTTCTTCTTCTTCGAATATAGGATATTCTTCGTCATCAGAATCTATAGGAATATATTTAGACTTCTTGTAGGCTTGGCTCTCATCAAATATGACACCTCTGCTTACTTTGATTTTCCTTCATTCTTTGATGTAGATTCTATATGCCTTTGAGGAGAGACTATATCCAAAGAATATTAATTTGATTCTTGTGGAATCCAACTTCTTTTGATTTTCCTTTGAAACATGGATGTAGGTAGGGCTTCCAAATATTCAAAGGTGATCCACACTCGACTTCTTTCCTATAAATAATTATTCGGGAGTTATGTTCTTGAGAATTATATGGGGACTTCTATTTTGTATGTACACGACTTTCATGGATGCTTCTCCCCATAAGAATTTTGGTAGGTATTGATCAAGTAGCATTGTATTAATGCCTTCTTCTATAGACCTATTCTTTCTTTCAACTAATCTATTTTGTTCAGGATAGTAGGGAACAATTATATCCCTCTTAAATCCCACTTCCTTACAATATTCAATCGGTTTGTTGGAAGTATATTCCCCACCATTATCAAATCTTATAGTCTTTATCTTTCTTTTGGTGAGGTTTTCCACCTTGAATTTCTCAAATAGTTCGTCCTTTTTCTTGAGAAGATAGATCCATGTATTTCTAGAATGATCATCTATAACATAGTTACTGATCAAATAGGTAATTGAACTGGTACCTACTTTTTTGAGGTAGCAAAAAAAACACCCGATTTTGAAAAGTGGTGATGCAGAATCACCCTTTTTTTTGGAGCATAGTTTTGGCACTTTAAATTTTGATATGATTTTTTTTTTTTAAATGTCATGATTTTTATGTCGATTTTGAAAAATGGTGATGTAGAATTACCTTCGTTTTTTTTTAGCATATTTTTGGAACTTTAAATTTTCTTTGATTTTTTTTTTTTAAATGTCATGATTTTTATGTTGATTTTGAAAAGTGATGATTTTTTATTTATCAAGTATGAACATTAGTTTTAAAACATTAGTGATTTTCATGCTAATTTTGAAAAGTGTTGATGCAACATCAATAATTTTTGTTTAGAGTGGTGATTTTCATTTTGGTAATAAAACATAAAAATAAAATAAAAATACATGACAAACATAAATCAAATATAAAAAAAAAGAACAAATAAAAGTGTAAGAAAAAAACAAAATAACTTGTAAAAATAAAAAATTTAAACAAAGAAAATAAAAAAAATAAAAAATAGAAAAACAAAAAATATTAAAAAAGAAATTATAAAAAGAAAAAATTCAAAGAAACACATAATTTAAAGTTATTAAAAAAAAACACATAATTTAAGTTATTATAAAAAAAACAATAATATAATTACAAAAAATGATAAAAAAAAAAATTTAAAATAATCAAAATACTAAAATAAAAAATAGCTAAAATTCAGAAATTAAAATTTAATAAAAATTTAAAATTTAAAAAGAAGATTAAAAATAATAATAATAATAAAATTTAAATTAAAAAAATATTAAAATTAATATATATATATATATATATATATATACCATTAAAAAAAAACATAATTCATTAAAAAAAAAACAATTTTAAAAAGAATAATTTTATTAGCTAATAAACCGATTTTAATTTGATAAAATAATAGAATAATTTAAAAATATAATCAAAATGTTATAATTATATAATTTTTTTTTAACATATATTTCCCTCTAATTTAATATTATAAATATTTATTTATTTGTTTTATTTTATTTATTGATGTTAATTTTGGAGCACTAGGTCCAAACTTCATGTTGTGATGCTTAGATGAAGATACCAATATTTTTATTGTGTTTCTCTTTTAGAGAGGTGCAAGATCGATCTAAAGATCATCTTGATCCGATGAGCAGAACATTTATTTTGAATTTATTTTTTAATCTATTCAAAATATGTGCAGGTCGGCTTGAAGGTTTTGTACCCCAGCAGATGTGTCACACACCCTCACTGATGGATATAAATAAGGTCAATGTTGGAGGACATTTCGCTCATCTCATCCTCACAAATTCTCTATCCTCATTTGATTGGTTCGATCACTTGGAGTCTCTTCTCTCTCCACACGTGGGAAATCTGGTAGCAACAATTTGTGGTTTTCGGTCTAGGGTTTCTGTAGCAAAGTTTGACCAGCGTTGACTTTGGTCAACGCAAGGTCAAATTGACCTGAAACTTTCCCAAAATCTTGATTTCCCTAATCCACATTTTATGTCACTATTTCCGAGGCAAGATGTTGACTTTGACTTTTCAGCGTTGACCTAGCTGCTGCTACTATTTGCGTTGACTGTTGACTGAAAAAGTTGACTTTTCTGGGGTTGACTTTTGGTTGACTGTTTCGCTGTCCTAAGGGTTGTATGACATTGCTAGTTAGCTGACCATATCGAGACTTTGCTGGTTGAAGCATCCTGTTGACTGCCATAATGCACCATCACACTTATATGTTTCTGGTTTGTCTTCTGTCGATATACTCGTATGTTCTATAAGCATTTTACTTTATTTTTTATGTGATTGCAATCTAAATATTGAAGAAAAAGTAAAGTTGCATCAAGTATAAAACATCTACATAAATTTACATGGTATCAGAGCTAAGGTGAAGACAAAGCCCTAATTTGTAGCAATCGCCAAAGAATAGGATGGGTTCCTCAAACTACAATGGCATCAAGGCTGATGACAAATTGACTAGGAAGGATGAATTCCATGCTTGGAAGATGACATTGGATCTTATGTTGGAAGACCAAGATGTCATGGACTATGTGCAGGGTAAAATCCAAGAGCCTTCGTCCACTGCAACTGTCGCCGCCAAAAAAAAGTATAAGAAGGGGGAGATCAAAGAAAAGCTGATGATCAGGGACTCAATTGACAAGAGTCTGGTTGCCTACATCTCTGAGCTGGGCACATCCAAAGAGATGTATGATAAGTTGGTCCACATGTTCAAGGCCAGCAATGTGAATCAAGTCCTATTCTTCAAGAATCAATTGAAGACTTTGAAGAAAGGCAGTGATGAGTCTATTCAATCATATTTTCTGAAGCTGACAGAAATCAAGAACAATCTACTGGCCATTAGGGAGACAATAGCTGATCGAGATATGGTACTTACCGCACTTGGAGGGCTCTCATCCGAATGGCATGTGTTCAACACTACCATTCTCAATAATAATGTGATACCTGACTTTGACGAAGTAATATTGAGATGCGTTCAAGAAGAGACAATAATGAAGGAGTATGAAAATGAAGGAAATGCCACCTACGCTGCTCATTCTAGAAAGAAGAAATTTGGTGGTCCAAAGAACAAAGGAAGAGCAGGGGCCCAAGGAAAGAAGGGCAAGTGTTACACTTGTCACAGGCCAGGTCACTATGCTAGAGAATGCCCTTTCAAGAAGGATTCTCCTGATGGTGATGACACAAAAACAACCAGAGGAATAGAAATCAAAGGAGCTACAGGTTCAAGGGAAAGAGGAAGGCTCCCTCTGACAGAAATGGCCAACCTTTCAAAACGTCGAGAAACTCCAGGTATGAGGAATCAAATGTTGTTGATAAAAGAAATGAATTCATTCTTGTATCTGCCCTCTCTGCTGCATCTCCACCCGACACTATGGATGTCTGGTTGATAGATAGTGGTGCCTCAAGGAACATCATTGGGTTCAAGGAAGCACTCTTTGATATAGTTGAGAAGGATACTAATCTGGAAATTATCCTTGGAGATAATTCCACATATTCGGTGAAAGGGACAAAGACTGTGACCCTCCACTTGTCTCAAGGTCAAGTCCTCCGCTTGCGGGATGTAATCTATGTACCTAATTTGAAGAAGAACCTTGTGTCTATATCGAACATGGAAGACAAAGGTTTCAATGTGGCATTAATTGATGGAAAGGTGCGCATGTGGAAGAAGAGATTCAAGGAAGCTATCACAATTGGGTTTAGAGTTGATACACTCTACCAGGTTGGAGGAAGTCCATTAGGAGCGATGACATGTGATACTATCCGACATACTGAACTATGGCACTGGAGGTTTGGACACCTTCACTACAAGGTCCTTCCTGAAGCAAGGAAGGTGGTGACTGGGATGCCTGAGTTCTCAAAGAATCATGAAGGTGTGTGTCATGGTTGTGCCAAAGGAAAGCATACAAGGGGACCTTTTCCCTCAAGCGTCACAAAGACATCTAATGTCTTGCAATTAGTACATTCTGATCTGTCTGATATGCTGCCCGTGACATCCTTGGGAGGATGTTCATATTATATGACGTTCATAGATGAATTCTCTCACAAAACCCGGATATTCTTCTTGAAGAAGAAGGATGAGGCTTTCATGTGGTTCCGTACCTTCAAAGCCTTGGTGGAAAATCTGACAGGGAAGAAGATCAAGATTTTGAGGACCGATAATGGCACTGAACATGAGACGAATGCATTCAAGAACTTTTGCAGAGAAGATGGCATCAAGAGGGAGACCGCAACTGTCTATACTCTTGAGAAAAATGGCGTTGCTGAATGAAAGAACGAGACCATTTTGGAAGCTGCCTATGCCATGCTCTGTGACCAGGTTCTACCAAAGTTTCTGGGGGGAGAAGCTGCGAACACTGCTATGTACATACACAATTGATGCCTGCATTCTGTTCTGGAATCCAAAAATTCCGAAGAGGTTTTCACTGGTAAGAAACATGACATCTCACATTTTAGAGTTTTTGGATGTCTTGTTTATTTTCATGTGCCGAAAGAGAAGAGGAGCAAGCTGGATGCTTCTGGGAAGAAAGGAATGTTTGTGGGCTACAATGAAACTTTGAAGGCCTACAAAATTTATGTGCCTAGTCAAAGGGAAGTGGAGATATGCCACGATGTCACTTTTGACGAATATGCTTCCCTGAAGAAAGTAGTCAATATTCCAAGATCTGAGGAAGATCATGAAGCAAGGCCTAGAAATCAAGAAGAACCGAAGGATGAGACGATGCCCGATATTGAAGGACCGATGGACCCGATTGATCCACCTCCTTCACTGGGGAAGATACCATCATGGCTCAGGGACACTCTTGAGGATGCCAAGGGACATATGGCCCCAAGGGGGACATTCCATGAAAGAAAGAAGCCGAGTAGATACCTAGGGTGTCTAACAGCCATGAGTACTATTGTACAATCTGAGCCTGGATCTTTTGAGGAAGCCATAAAGCATCAAGTATGGAAGGATGCTATGCATGAAGAGTATGAGTCCATATTGAAGAATGATGTCTGGGATGTGGCTCCAAGATTGGAGGACAAAGCAGTTGTCACCTCGAAATGGCTCTACAAGATAAAGCATGGATATGATGGAAGTGCTAAAATGTTCAAGGAAAAATTCATTGCTCGTGGCTTCTCTCGAAAGGAAGGCATAGAATATGATGACATATTTTCACCTGTGCCCCGATATACCACCATCCGATCTATCATATCCCTTGTTGTTACGCAAGGATGGAGTCTTCATCAGATGGATGTGAAGACCACATTTCTGCATGGTGTGATAAAGGAAGAGGTGTATGTAGAGCAACCTCTAGGGTTCGAAGTCCAGGGTCAGGACACCCATGTCTGCAGGTTGAAGAAATCCCTCTATGGGTTGAAGCAAGCACCCAAAGCTTGGTACAAGAGGATAGATAGCTACCTGATGAATCTGGGCTTCACTCGTAGTAATGTTGATCCAAAACTTTACTTCAAGGTTCATAGAGATAAACCTCTCATTCAGGTGTTGTATGTGGATGAATTCTTCCTGACAGGTGCTGACCCTCTCATTTATCAGTGCAAGAGGGAGTTCACTGCTTAGTTCGAGATGAAGGGCCTAGGACTAATGCACTACTTCCTAGGCCTGGAGGTTTGGCAGAGACCTAGCGAGCTTTTCATTTCTCAAGGAAAATACACTGTGAAGCTTCTGGAAAGATTCAGTATGGTGGACTGCAAGTCTGTGTCGACATCGATGGAGCTCAACTTTAAGAAGTTGAGTGGAAGCGCTGCTGGGCCTGTGTTAGAAAATCCTACTGAGTATCATCAACTCACAGGGGCCCTGATGTTCTTAGTGAACACACATCCAGATATATGTTTTGCAGTGAACACTTTGAGTCAACAGATGGTTGAGCCTCATCACACTCACTGGGTTGGTGCCAAGAATCTTCTGAGATATCTTCAGGGCATGATAAACCGTGGGCTGAGATACACTGCTGGGAGCGTGACACTCCTTGGATATACTGATGCTGATTGGGCTCACAGTGTGGTGGTTCGTAATAGCACATCGGGATGCTGCTTCACACTTGGATCTACTTTGATATCATGGATGAGAAGGAAGTAGAAGTTGGTGGATTTGAGCACCACAGAGGCCGAATACATTGCATTGAGTATGGCTTGTTGTGAAGCAGTTTGGTTGTGAAAGCTCTTCAGTGAGCTGTTCAGGCATGTGCTAGATACCACCATGATACTCTGTGATAACCAGAGTGGGATTCGCTTGTTCGAGAATCCCGTGTTCCACGATCGATCCAAGCATATTAATATCAGGTACGTCTTTATCTGAGATATGGTATAGCGAGGCACCGTAAGGCTCGATCATATAGGAACTGATGAGCAGGTCGCGAATATTCTCACAAAGCCCCTGGGGAATGTCAAGTTCCTAACCTTTCGTGAGAGTCTTGGTATCGTGGAATGACCCTATGATGAGGGTACTGTTGGAAGATGAGCTCTGGGAGCTCTGGGGGGCTTTGGGGATAACTTCTCAGAGCTATAAGCAACCACGGGGCTAGGCTTGCCAAACCTTGTTGGTGTGCTTCGACCCCACCATTGTGATGATTGTGTTGGTTCACCTCTCATTATCTGTGTCCTGTATGCATCCTACCCATTGAGGCCAAGGCTCATGGGAAGTACCTCTCATTTGGCCAGTGAGGTGGGAAAGGATAGAGACTAGTAGCAAATACTGATGGACGCATCATAGATTGTCGTACTCTCTATCTAGGATGGCACGGTCCAACCACTTGATCTGGGAACAAGTCTACTGAGGTTTCAAACCTCCTACTGAGTTCGGGTCAGATAAACCAACTTCGGGTTGGTATGCGACTCTTTGTGAGTCATATAGAGGTTTTATACCTCGGGGCTGAATCTGTCAACCAGGAATGATGTCTTTGTGACTGACCCACTTCTGTTCTGAAATAAAGAGCCAACAAAGCAAGTTACGACGTGATGATGCACAATGTTGGATTTCACAGGTGGATGGAGTTCTCCCTAGTTGAGAGGGAGTGTTAATTTTGGACAACTAGGTTAAAACTCCATGTTGTGATGCTCAAATGAAGATACCGATATTTTTATTGGATTCCTCTTTCGGAGAGGTGCAAGATAGATCTAAAGATCATCTTGATCCGATGAGTAGAACATTTATTTTGATTTTTTTTTTAATCTATTCAAAATATATTCAGGTTGGCTTTAAGGTTTTGTACCCCAGGAGATGTGTCACACACCCTCACTGATGGATATAAATAAGGTCAACGTTGGAGGACATTTAACTTATCTCATCCTCACACATTCTCTCTCCTCATATGATTGGTTCGATCACTTAGAGTGTCTTCTCTCTCCACACGTGGGAAATCTAGCAGCAATAATTTCTGGTTTTCAGTCTAGGGTTTCTACAGAAAAATTTGTCTAGCATTGACTTTGGTCCACGTAAGGTCAAATCGACCCGAAACTCTCCCAAAATCTCGATTTCCTTAATCCACATTTTCTGGCACTATTTCCGAGGCAAGACGTTGACTTTGACTTTTCAGCGTTGACCTAGTTGCTGCTGCTGTTTGCATTGACCGTTGAATGACATCGATGAATTTTCTGGGGTTCACTTTTGAGTTGAACGTTTGGCTGTCCTGAGGGTTGTGTGACATTGCTGGTTAGTTGACCATATCGAGACTTTGCTGGTTGAAGCACCCTGTTGACCGCCGTAATGCACCATCACACTTATATGTTTTTGGTTTGTCTTCTGTCGATCTACTGGTACATGTTCGATCAAAATTTACTTTATTGTTTATGTCATTGCTGTCTAAATATTGAATAAAAAGTAAAGTTGCATAAAGCATAGAACATCTACATAAATTTACAATTTTTTTATTTTTTAGTCAAAATTGTAATTAAATAATAAATTTTTAAACCCTGTTTGTTTTCCCTTATTATTTATCTTCTAATTAAAAAAATAAAAACATAATAAATATATTATATTCAAATCAAAATATATAATAAAATAATAAAATTCTTTAATAAACTATTTTTATTAATATATTTTCTCTCTCTTAGTCAAACAGGTTGTTACTCCTTAACGACTAGTCAGATCCTCTCTCCATATTTTTAAACCTATCGCCCTGATCTGATTTCTCATCTTGTCCTAAGATGAACCACACTACTTGGTTTGAAACGCATCGACCCTTCATGATCTTACGTGATTATCACCAAAATAAGTTTTTTACAAAAAACAATTGGACTCCATAAAGTTCACTATGGAATGTGAAGTTGATGGAAGTCTCCCTTTTCTTGACGTTCTTATTTCAAGGAATGATGATGGCTCTTTTTCTCATTAGGTTTTTAGAAAGAAAACACACACTATGCAATATGTTCATGCGATTTCTCATCATTTCCTAGCTTAGAAGCTAGGTGTTCTTAACACCTTAGCTACTAGAGCATTAACAGTCTCAGATGAAAACCATCTCGAAGAAGAGAAAGCCCACCTCCTGAGTGTTTTCAAAAAGAACGTCTATAGCAAGTTTGATGGCCTTAGAGCTTTTCAAAGAGCGGAAAAAGGTCCAAGGAATAAAAATTATTCTAATGGTTGGTCATCTCGGGTTCGCCTCCTTATAATATCTTAATTTTCTTTTAGCTGCTAGATCTTTCTCACACCACTTTTTTTCTTTGAACCTAGAAGTAACAATTTTTTTAATGTTATTAATGTTTTGCAATGCAACATTCTTGTCGATCTCCCAATGGTTTAACTAGGCCCTGGTGTCTTTATACCAACCTCGTTTAAGGCTTAGGTGGTTTTGGCTAGAATTTAAAGCTATCTTAGGAAGTCTATGGTCTCCTATGCTATTGAGCTTGTGCTTGTACAATAGAAGCCTAGTCATAGCTAGGCTCTCGATAGGGGAAAGACCCACTTCTATAAGGAGAATAGGATAGGGTGTATTGCTTTTAATTTTAAGGTTATGCGTTATAAAACGCTTCTGGATTTGCTCAATATTTATGCAAGATTCTCTAGATATGCTGCAACCCCAAACCTCACATCCATATAAGATAACAAGAGTGACTAAAGTTTCAAAGAGGAACTTCTTTATATCCCACATTACGATGTTTGTCATTTTACAATTATTTTCAAGACCAAAATAAGCTTTCCACCCCCCATTAATCCTTTTCTAAATGCTATAGTTCCAGTTGAGCTTGTGATGAATATCAATTCCTAGGTACTTGTAAGAAGACACTTCCTCCAAGTTACTATTGTCATACATAAAATTAGCGTAAGTGTCCTCCTTGGATTTGATAATCATAACTTTGTTTTGTCAGTGTTAACATACATACCCATGGTAGAGCAGAAATCCTTAAGAAGTCTAAGTTGCTTATCAAGATCAGATGGGCACCTTGTGAGAAGAACAATATCGTCAACACAGAGAATAAGGATGATGACTATCCCACCTAAGATCATGCCAACACATCCTGCTTCCTCTAAACAACCTTCTAGCTTGTCGATGTAAATGCCAAATAGGGTAGGGGAGAGGGGGCAACCTTGCTTAACTTCGATATTACACTTAATATCTTTCGACCACCCCTTATTTCTCTTTAACTTGGCAATTACATTCTCGTATAACCTTATAGCGGCCACTCTTAGCTCGAAAGGAACATATATTTATATAATATTTTTTAAAAATTTAAATTTTGGTTTTAAATTATATATATATTTTTTAATTTATTTTAATTTTCTTTTTCGTTTTGTTTTAATTTTTTTAAAATTTTAATTAATTATTATTTTAATTTTCTTTTTAATTTTAATTATTTTAAGATTTTTTTTATTTTAATTATTTTATTTTATAAAGTTTTTTAATTATGCGATTTTTTTTTTATTAATAGTTTTTTTATAGCTTTTTTTTTTGGGTTTTGGGTTAATATATATATTTTCCTTTATATTGTGTGTTTTTTTTTATTTTTTTTGTTTAATTTTTTATTTTTATTTTTACTATTGATATTTTATCTTTAATACGATGACTAAAATCGTTGGAATTTTATTTTTATAAAGGTGATATTTTATCTTTAATGTCTTCCTTGATTTTTTAAGGCTTCTCAGAGACATGATATTTTATCTTTAATACCATGCCTACAAATCGTTGGAATTTTAAAAATTTTGATTTTTTATTTTTAATGTTGGGTTTATCGTTGATATTTTAAGGTTTTTCAGAGTCATGATATTTTATCTTTAATGTCATTATTAAAAATTGTTGTCAATTTACCCCGAAAAGAAAGAAGCGTTATTCCAACATCAACACTTTTCATTTTAAAGGTGTTTTTTGCACACGAAAATTTGACAACGTCATTCTAGGATCAACACTTTACATTTCAAGCTATTTTTTGCACACACAAAATTAACGACGTTATTCTAGCATCAACACTTTTCATTTTCAGGTTATTTTTTGCACACACAATATTGGTGGCATTATTCCAACATCAACACTTTACATTTTCAGGTTGTTTTTTTCACAAAAAAATTGACTTTTACTTCCATTTTTAAAAATCTTAAAAATTTACCCCAAAAAAAGAAGAAGTTATTCCAGAATACAACTTTTTGTTTTCGGGTTGTTTTTCATGGGTTTTTGATGTTTTTTTGTTGGAGTTATCGTTTTGAGGTAATAGTTCCCACTTGATCGGTAACTATGTTCTATGAAAGTCACATAATAAAGATGACCTCCAAGATATTTATCAGACATGGGGCCACACACATCAAAGTGAATAAGATCCAAAATTTCTTTGGCCCTAGATCCACTATTTGGAAATGGCTTTCTTGTAGGCTTTCCCAAAGAGCATCCTTTGCACACACCTTCATGACATTCCTTTATATTGGGGATGCCATTAACCAATTGGTTAAGAGTGGGAATGAGCCTATAGTGTAGATGACCATATCTTCTATGCCATAAATCAGTAGGACTAATTTCCATATGAACTAAAGCTTGAGGAGATGTAGTAACCGTATAAAAAATTCCTTCACGAACTCCAATAACTATAACTTTGTCAATGCTAGATTCTTTTCCCCAAACCAACACTTTTCCGTCAACAAAAAAAATTATTTCACTTTAACTTATAAACAAGAAATAGAAAGAAAATTCTTTTTCAAGCCTGGAACATATAGTATGTTGTTGAGGTGAAACTTCGATCCAATTTCTAATTCCAACGAGGTTGATCGCATGCCTTTCACAACATATCTTTGTTTTCACTCAATTCCAATGCATGAGAGGATGATTCCCTTGATAGTGTATGTAGTTATTTACTTTCTCTTGTCATGTGCCTTGATGCTCCACTATCAATGATCCATGCATTGTCATCATGGAGAGATCCTGTAAGGGAAACTAAGAGTCCTTGACTTTTGACTTTGATGAATAAGTAATGGATGAATTTCTTGATCCATATCCTAGTAGTGTTGATAACCATCCTTATGTAGTCCATAAAAGAGGGAGAATCCATGCCAACAAAGTGATCTTCAATCGTTCCTCACCTTTTCTCTAATACCATATTAAAGAATCAATGCAGTTATATTAAGGTTTGATTCTTTGATCTTGATAATTACTTGTGAATGTGTTGGCTTATTTTACTTCTTTATTATCTTATATTTCATGAAGAAATTACCATATTATGTGTGTATAAAGATAAAAAAAACAAGAGACAAAAGATATAGGCACTATGCCAGGGAAAAACCCCCTCGAGGGGAAAACCCAGTCAAGATAATTCTTCCTTTCAATAATAGTCTTTGAGACTCTTCACCCCAGACATGAGCCAAAATTTCCCTCCACACCAATTATCCTTCCAGATCTTTGACCCAACAACAACAAGAAATTTTCCTCCAACAACTTAGACTAGGCAACATATTCAACAAAAACAACACCATCAAACCTTAGAAGACTTCGATCTACCAAGAGAGGGCACAAAATGCAAATATTCCTTCACCAAAATTTGTATTTTCTCTTCCTCTTGATTTTAGACCCAAATCACACTTATTTTTGTCTCTTCCTTCCACTTCACACTTTTTCCCTTGATGTAGTAAATATCAAACTTGCTTGAGAAGTGATCGTGTAAATGAATTCAATATCCTTGCTTTTATAGGCTTCAGCTGAGTTCAAATTTCTCCCTTTGAGGCCGATTTGATCTCCTTCAGGCCGAATTGATGTGGAGGGCTTCTAAACCATTTTTTACTAAAAAATAAACTAAATTAGATGACTCAAAATCCCAAGAAGGGTTAATATAAATCTGCAATGACTAACCTAGAAGTCCACAATGGGGACCTTATACTAAATATGACCAAAGAATGAAACCCATGCTTTAATAAGTAATTTAATAATTAAATAAATTTCAAATGATAATATAATTTTTTTTCTTTAATTATTTTGATAAAAATATAAATTATGAAGATCGAACCTAGTTAAAATCTTTTGTTAGGTCCCTATAATACTAGTGTATCCCCTTATTGTTGTTAGTGAAGCCCCCTTGTTGTTATTGTTGTACCCTGTAGCCCCCATATTATTATTATTGTTCCCCCTAAAAGCCACTATTGTTATTGTTGTGCCCTTACAATATTATTGTTAGGTCGACTAGGATTATATTGTGACCCCATGGACTCTGATATATAGAAAGGAGGTTTTGTCATTTGTATCATCCAATAATTGTTCATTTATGTAATGTAAATGAGGTTTCCTCCTCTAAGTGATTATTTATAAGGCTTTTATCTCCATTTTCTTCTATTTTTGGAGTTGGTTTCATAGTTACATTTGGTATTAGAGCTTTGGATTCTAGGGTTTCGCTGCTTCAAACAGGTCATCGTGGAATTTTTGCTGTAAATTTTTTTCTCTGAGGGTTTAGAAATTAAACAAAAACCTATTTCGAAGAAATCCTGAGAAACTTCATGTAAAAATTTTAGATCGTGGTTCTCAATACTTTCAGAGATATCATCTGTGGAAGTTAGGGTTTTTGCAGGCTCCCGAATTTCATCTCAAAGAGGCGACCTTGGGAAAATCATCATAATTCTCTATCTGAGCATTGGATTTGGATTATGTAAAAAGTGGTCGAAAGTACACAGAATGTAGTTTCTTGTGTATCAATTTTAGAGCCGAAGGAGGAAATATTTACACTTGGCATGCCATACAAGTTCGCTCTACTGAACAAGTTCATAATTAGGTCATTGTGAGAGATTGGGAATAAATTTGTCTTGAAGAATCCAAATTAGGTCTGACCCGTGGATTAGAAATAATATTCAGAGGGTTACTACAGGACCAAATTTCAGATATTGAATATTTGAAATCACATAGATAATTCATGTTTAATATTAACCTCCTAAAAAACAAGAAAAAAGTGTGTATTTGTTTTTTAAAATTGCATAAAGTTTTTTGAAAAAGCAGTTTGAAGTGATTCTAAGGGCATATTGAAGAATTTTTATCAGTATTGGGTTCTATAATTCCACCCAAAAATAATTCCACACCCATTAAGCCCTCAGGAAGCTCTACTATGATGCATGAAGAGGAAGAATTGCAGTATGAGATATCAAAATTACGGTACCAAGTGCAACAAATTTTGATCCTACAAAGAGAAATAAAAGATGACATAGATTGTTTAAAAGAAAAATGGAGGCTAATTTGGATGGTTTGAAGGATAAAATTAAAGCTAATATGGATGATAAAGTAGTGGAAGATCACATTGAGCATCAAGAACAAGTTCTCCAACTCTTAAAGGATAACCTAACTTTGGTGCAAAATAAAATGAAACAACAGGAAGATCAACATTGCAGCGAAATAAGTTTTGAAGCTGTCACATAAATAAGAACGTGAAAACTACCAAATTGATCAAATTCAGAGTATCTCAGCAAGTGGAAGAACTTGCCCATTGAAGATTCCACATGGGAGGACAATAATTTTATACAGAAGCATCCATAAATAATCAAGTGTTGAGGGAAACACTCTTGTGAAAGAGAGGGGCATGTTACATCCCTATAATAATAGTGTATCCCCTTATTGTTGTTAGTGTAGCCCCTTTTCTGTTATTGTTGTACCCCTGTAGCCCCCATATTGTTATTATTGTGCCCCCTAAAAGCCACTATTTTTACTGTTGTGCCCTTACATTATTATTGTTAGGTCGGCTAAGATTATATTGTTACCCCATGGACTCCTATATATAGAAAGGAGGTTTTGTCATTTGTATCATCCAAGAATTGTTCATTTATGTAATTTAAAGGAGGTTTACCCCTTGAAGTAGCTTATTTATAAGGCGTTGATCTCTATTTTCTTCTATTTTTGCAGTTGGTTTCATAACATCTTCAACATTAGCATTTATTCAAGCCAATATTGCTCATTTATACTAAGTTAAGTCAATAAGAAAAATCTTGTCAAAACTTTTCAATTGTCATCAAATACTGTCATATACTAGATTCAATGATCAAATCAAAAGAACATACTAATATGCATATTTTGGTTCCCTGCAAACACAAGATTCATCAACGCATTCACATTCTCTATAGTAAGTCAAACATTCAAACTTCTCTACTCATAAAAATTTCTATTGTCTTCTCCATATCTGTAGGACTACCATACTCCTGGTGCATCCTTGATCTCATGCATAAGGCTTCAATTTTGTTTCCTACAAGCATAACCACAACCATAGGCCTTCTTCCGTGTCTTGGGAGGCCTATAACTGCACTCTTCAGTTTTCTTCGTGATGTTGGGACTCAGACTAGGATAAATCTTCTCTTCTCAGACCAGAATATGTAGCAAACGAACAACATCATTTATTTGTATATTCATATACAAAAATATTACTTCAATAATAAATAATATTCTATACATTTAATGCAAATGATAATAGGTGTGGGTATCTTATGAAGAGTTTCTCCCTTTGATTGAGAAGCCACTTTGATCATCATCATTCAAAACATCTACCTCTCTATCATAATACTATCATGCATCAAAATAATTTTTAGATCATGGAATCAAACTATATCAGTTTCTAAAAGATATATCCATTATATTCATAACATGTTAGCATAAACTACTTCATCACCACATATGAACATGACGTCAAAATTTCATCAAGGGTTAGAGTCATATGATTAGGGAAGTTGACAAGTGTATCATGATACTTCAAGGATAATAATCACTTCATCACTTCTTTATCATATTATCCAATCATCAAGACATGACATCCAATTTTACCATATTTCATAATTACTACACTTATCAAAACCTAATCACGATCAACAATAATATCTTTAATATAAATCTTATTGTTACACTTATATCATCAAGGTTTTCATGTTTATCACAAGCACTATGAATAGTGTTACACAACATTTTTTCACCGTCCCTGCAATTTCTCATCCCGCACATTGGAGGGCCTTTCCTGTGACCTGTGAGCAGTGACATGACCTGAAACCACTTTCATGACATCCCCCTTGACAAGGACAATCAATACTCTGCAGAAAGTTTCCTTTGTAAAACCCTAAAAATTGATCTTTTGGCCTTGGCGTGACTAGCCAGTTCAGCCCTCACGCAAATGGGGAAAATCCACCATAGAGGGCGCGCCAACTAGCACTTTATCCTAGTGTCTCACTTGTGCCAAGCTTAATAAGGAGTGCTTTTAAAAAATAAATGGAGGAAGTTTGATTCCAACAAACTCCTGAACGAGTCACTAAAATGAGTTGGGAGGTTTGGCTCCGGATCTCCATGTATGGGAAGTGGTTTTCCACCTATCATGGAAGCTTCCTTAGAGATAGGGCCAATCCCATAATTGTAGGGATCCCAACTCCTCTTCCCCCATCTATATAAGCTTGCCTTTTCCCTTAGCAAGCTAGAGACTAAGAGCTAAACTTGTAGCAAGGAGATTATCGTCAGACAACTTTTGAGAGCCAAGCCAAAGAGAGAGAGCTTTGTCCTGCTTCCGACAAGCTTGGTTGAGACGTGCTCTACTGTCAACCCCGCCGAAGGAATATCCAACGTCAGAGCTTTGGGTTGTATCTTTCTTTTGTTATTTTAATGATAAGCAACTTTGATTATGGTTTCATTCATGTGTCTTTTTCTTTGATGCAATGAATTACATCCTCTCTGACTGATGTATGGTTACAAGATTTAGATTTTACGTAGTATATCGTTGTATCCTTTGCATGTGTGCAGGTGTTCGGACGTTTTAAGCGGATGGATTGTGATCTGCCAAAGCAAAGGACAGGAAGCATCATCCTTTCCTCAACGACCATTGCATAGGACCTGAAGTAGGAAATTCATTATGTTTTTTCATTTTGTAACTAGATACCTACGTCACTACGTGACTGATTGTTTCTAGACCCGATCTGGGCTAGTAGGGATCGCCTTTGTCCGCAGAGGGGATTTACCTCCTCAAAAAACTGGCGACTCTGCTGGGGACTTAATTGGAGTTAGTCTCGTCTCTTTTGGTTGTTTTTGGCTTTTGATTGATTGATTTGCTCTTCTAGTTTGTCTCCTTTTGGTGTAAGACCCCTGTTCAGCCCCAGAGGATTAGATCTGACCTTTGCTTTTCCAAAATTTTCATATTTTCATGGTTGGCTTGATTGGCGCGGTTTCTACCCTGACAGTCGCGCCCATTGGTGCAAGTTGCCAGTTCATCACCCACGCCATCCCTTGTCTGGCGAGAATTACAACCAAACAATCGCACCATTTCCTATAGGTGCTAGGGTTTTCCCTTGTTTGGGATTTTTTTGGTCAGTACTTTTGCTTCTGGGTTATTTTTAGATTTTACCTGAAGTGGTGAGTCTGGTCTTGGTTGGGAGAAATTCTTTGTTTTTTCATTTTCAGGCGTTGGCACTTGTTGTCAGTTAGCAAGCCACGCAATTGGCCATTGGCACTAGTTTTCAGTGAGCAAGTCCCACCAGTTGGCGCTAGTCTCACCCACAAAAGTCGTGCCAATTTCAGGGTGTGTGAAAATTGAGATTTTTTCCCTAAATCCTTCACCAATGTGTCTTTCCCTTCCGGTCTTTTCTCTGTATGAGCATATATTACATTGCTCATTGTTCAACTGAAATGTCTTCTTGCCATGATTTCTTGATGTAAAAGGGAATGAATGCCTTGTTTTGATCTCATGCTTTGGAAGTCCTCTTTGTGTTTGACCTCGTATGTCTTGTAGCCTTTTGAGGAATTTTGTTACAAAGTGTTTAAAACAACTATTGCATTCTTAGTGTGGTTTTGCATCCTTTTTGCCTTCATTCTTCCATTAAGAAGATTTTCATTCATTTAGTTTTCGTCTCAAAGTTTTCTTTTTGTTAAAATGCATTAGATCACATTGCATTGAAAAGTATTTTTTGAGATCTATCATTGAACTTAGATTACATTTTTTAATGATTGAAAGCTAAAAATCGCATCGAGTGCATTCTCTTTCATTAAAAGCATGCATCAAGTAGATTCTCATTTCATCGAAAAATGCATTGAGTGCATTCTTATCATTTGAAAAGAAAGAGGATTTTGCATAGATTACATTACATTATTCACATCGTTGAATGTTTGAAATTACTTTTGGATAGTGAAAGTCATTTAGTTTGGAGAAAGTTTCGTTTTCAGTATTGCTGTTTGTTGCATCATTATTTGAAGCTCTTCCCTTAACTAGATATCATTCATCGAATTGAAAGATTTATTTTCTCATATCTCTGCATATAGGAGTTTGTCAGATGACATGCGGTAGGGCCTTGAAATCGAGACATAATTGAAGATCAACCATAAAATTTACTGAATTAACCTAAGGAAGCATTGAAACCTAATGAAACATTTTTAGTGGTCTAGGCTAGAGACGTGTTCCAGCGTCTTAAAACCTAGTAGCTTTCGTTCGCCATCTGGCTCTAGACAGCGCTAGTACGGACTTGTGCTCCCCGTACCATCGAGCATATAAAGGGAGACCCCAGTAGGTTGCAATCCTATTATCCATAGGAAGCCGAGTCTACCACCTTTTACCCGTGATACACCGGACACAACATTCAGGGAGATTACCTTCATGTACGTCAAGTCCTTGGTTGATTTCTCTCGCATTTTTTTTAACCAAGGTGTATATGGTAGTTCATGGATATCTGGTACACCCATTTGCCTAGATTACCAGAGCAGTCATTTTCAATCTTTACTGACTCCAAAAATTTGAAAAGATCATCAAGCACTTGTTCTTTCACGCTTGTTTCCAAACTAAAAGCAATAGAGTCACCTTTTTCCTGTTTCTTGACTCTTAAAATATGAAACAGTAGAATTTTGTTTCAATGTTTTAAAAATTAACTGCCCACGAAATATTCCTGGTTAAAGTTAGTTTCCTTAGGGTGTTGTTTTAGGTCGTTTCCGATGGAAAATTTTCCGGAGTTCTCCAATCAAGGAGTCCCCTCTAAGGGGAATCCTATTCCTTTTCCTCCTTTTGGAAATGTTGGTGTTCCTTATATGGCAACACTGTCCCTTCCTGGGTTAACTGTTGGGTTGCCTGTTTGATTTTTTTCAACCTCTGTGGTCCCGAATGTCCCAGCTGCTGTTCAATAAGTCCCTCCGCATGAACAATGCCATGTTGATTCCAAGGTGGACCTTTCCCCTTCTTTGCCTATTTTTGCATCCTCCTCTTCTACTTCACCTGGTGAAAGTTTGGATTCAAGTAACCAGGTGGCTAAGAAGGAGAAGAAGAAGACAAAGAAGAAGAAGTCAGATAAGCGGGAGGCGAATTCTATAGCTATTGCTTCTAAAACACCTGCTCTCGATGAACCCAACCCTCCGCAGAAAGTCAAATTCCCTTACATGTTGTGCCAGGGAAACCATATTCTTCGAGATTGCCATGGCATTCCCAAGGTTGTCGAAGTATGGTCCAGCGGTCGTCTGCCGTTGACTTTGGCTTCCGGGAGTCAGGTTGGGGGCACGTCTTCAGCTAGTGCTGGTAAAGATCCTAAGAAGCAGGGTAATCTCACCAATCCCTGTAAGTTGTGTGAATGGCATCATCCCATTCACCTTTGTCCGTATATGGATGAAGCCAAGAGAGTTTTGGACAACTTGACTGTTTCTGCACCGTGCCTTCTAGCTGGTTACAAACATCTTTCTTTGAGTCCTCCGCTAGTTGATTCCTCGATTGGTCAAGAGTCATCCTTGGTCAATCCCGCTCCCCCGGAAATTCAAATTCATGAATCCATCCCTGACCAACCATTAGTCATGGGATCAGTTGAGCTGGCCTCGTCTGTGGTGCACCAGGTATTTTCTGTTGAGAGTGGATCTCACATCCCTTGTGTTCTTCTTGTTTCTTTGGATTCCTCAGACTTGGAGAAAGATTCTCCTATCCCTATACCTCAAGAAGCTACTCCTCCGCCTCCCATGATGGAGGTCCTAGAGGATACCCCTCCCGAATCCATGATGGAGGTCGTGGAGGATGCTCCTTCTTCTCCCGTAACACTAGGGGAAGACCATATCGATTCGATGGTAGCCCCTCCAAGTAGCTTGGTCGCTTCCTTCAATTGGGGTCGATTCGCAGGCTATCGCCTTCCTTCTTATGTGCCCTTTGAGATCATAGTATAGGCCTCCCATCTGGTCGTACCGAGCACCATTATAGATGAAGGTGCGTCTGTCAGTATTTTGTCTTCAACTACTTGGAAAGCATTTGGTTCACCTCCACTTGTGCCTATTACCCAGAATCTGTTGGCGTTTAACAGAAGAACTAGTCAACTGTTAGGGATCCTTCCGAAGTTGCCTGTTACTTTGGGAGGGAAAAATGTCCATATGGACGTGATGGTTGTTCCTGGACCCTTGGAATTTAATTTACTCCTGGGATGCGATTATACTTATGCCATGGGAGCGCTTGTCTCCTCCCTCTTTCGTGTGATGTGTTTTCCACACCAAGGTCGGATCATGACCATCGATTAGCTTGCGTTCTTTGGTCCTAATATGGCAGCTAGTCCACCATCATCCCTGCCAGATATTTATCCGCCAGTTGTGTCATCCCCGCCACATGTCAATTATGTGGCTACCTATCCTGTGCCCGTATTCAGTGATAGTGCCATTGTGCATCAGGTGCTGGGGGCATTGGGTCCTGATTTCCGAGATGTTTTTCTCCCATCGGATGAGAACCTCTTGGAATCCATGACTTCTTATTCCTCATGATGAGTTTTATTTGGAGAAGAGTTTGTTTTATTGTGTCAAGCTCCTTAAAAAATGAAACAAGGTCGTCGGAGCATAGTTCCTTTTCTTTTGTCAAGCTCGTTAAAAAATGAAACAAGGTGTTCCGAGGATAGTTTGTCTTCTGTATCAACCTCGTTAAACAATGAAACAAGGTCATCTAAGGACAGTTATTTTAGTGTGTCAACCTTGTTAAAACAATGAAACACTTTCCTGTTCAATTCGAGTCTTTGATTAGATCTTGTAAAATCCCAGTCGAGTCTTTCTATTGATCTCGTAATTTGAACCTTCACTTCATCTGCCTTTCCTATGGACTGAAGCTTGGGAGGCATGTACCTCGAATTGAGTCACCATGCTAGGGGCATGCTTAATTTTTCAAGAATAGTTTGTTTCTGTTTCAAGTTTATGTAAAAATGAAACCGATTTCAAGCATAGTTTATCTTTGTTTCAAGCTTGTGTAAAAATGAACCCAACTTCAAGCAGAGTTTCTTGATTTCAAGCTTGTGTAAAAATGAAACCATTCTCATTTTACCTCTTGTGATTTCCATTTTATCAGCCTATTTTGCCAGATGAGCCTTGGTTTTCTCATTCCACCGTCACTATCTGCTTGGCCGATCATATGCCTTCACTTGGTTGTTTTACCCATTCCTGAGGAACCGCTATGATGAGTGGTCTTGTTAGCCATCCTCTTGACCTTTATCTTGTTCTGAGTAGTTCCACCATCACCGGAACTAGTTTCTACCCTTTATACCACTCATTCCTCTAGGAGGAGTCAACTTTCAACTCTTTTCTGACTCTCTAAAATTAAAAATATTGCCGAGACGCTTGTCGTTTTGAAATCATTAAATGGCTGTGAAGTGACATCTACCCAGTATACGTTTACCCCTTTTTCGGGCTGGGATAGATTATTTACGAAAAAGGAATACCCTAGCCTATCGCGAATAGGAGGTGCTCTCAGATAAAGTTTTCTACCTTTTCGGATTTGTGGGACTATTTACGAAAAGGGACTGTTGGAGTTTTCTTTTCCGCTGTCTTTTCAAACTCTCTAAACATGAAAAGATGCTGAGTTATTCCTTTGTCAGAATCGTTAAAAACTGATGACATCGGACTCCGTCGTAATGACGTTACCCGAGTTCCTCCTTCCTAGGGCTCGTTAAATGTACTAGGATGGATTTGTCCGAAGGACAAACTTACATGACAAGCATATGGTATCCTTTTCAAGCTTGTGTAAAAATAAAGAGGTACTCGCCAGAAATGGTGGGGGAAAATGGAACCAGTATCACCGTCGTGTCGGTAGTATGTTGCTCTTGAACAAGGCACTTTTCTACATTCGTGTTGGGTTGGGGACATATCATCTCGTTATCTACTTGCCTCCATGGGTTTGGGTAATCTCTTTTGACTGCTCATCTGCTGTTTTCCACGTCATCATGACCTCAGATCCTTTGATGTCGAATACTGCCAAATCCACTGTCGTGCCACCGATATGTTCAAGAGAAGTTGGCCTCTGCAGTTTTCAACCTCCCTTTGATTCTCTGTCAATCTCGATTCACAAAAATTATGTCCCTCTGTCTCGTATCGATGATGTGGGAAACATTATGGCCCACCTTCTATCAAAGTCACTTCCTGTCGATTTCAGCTCATTATCCAGGAAGTTGGTCTAGAGACTCCCTTCAGGTACCTTGGAGCCTGCATGCCTCAATGGCAGGTTCTTCGCATTCGATGCAAGGTTTTCATCATTAGCCTTCGATCGAATGATTCTGCGAGTGTTCGACGCCAGCTCACTGTTCACATTTCGTGGATTGTACCTATAGTACCTTGAGGGCCATCGTCATTATTGGTGATTCCTCTCACGTCTGTTAACGACTTTCATTAATGGCTGGTAATCAGACGATGTTCTTGCATGTTCGACTTCAACTCACTTATTGACATGCTTGGACTTGTACTCTGTTCGGGTCGAGATGGAGCACAAGACCCTGGATTTTTTCTGATGAAATCCAGGTTGTGGATTATAATGATTAGTTACATGACTCATTTGATTGGATGGCTGCGACCATACCTGAGTCTATTTGCTGATCCTTCTTATTGGATGGCTGCATCCATGTCATGGATCCCAGTTATTACTCTATTATGGATAGCTGTGCCCATACCACATATCATGTATCAGAGATATTAGTTGTATCTGTATGCAGGTCTTCTGACGGCAGTGTTTTTAGTTGGGCACATTCTCATAAAGCATTTCACCTCTCTCTCTCTCTCGGGCGTCATGCTTTAGGGGGCATCTGTTACACATAATTTTTTCACCATCCCTGAAATTCTCCGTCCTGCACATTGGAGGGCCTTTCCCATGACCTGTGAGTAGTGACATGACCTGAAACCACTTCCATGACATCCCCCTTGACAAGGAACATCAATCCTCTGAAGAAAGTTTCCTTTGTAAAACCCTAAAAACTGATCTTTTGGCCTTGGCGCGACTAGCCAGTTCAGCCCTCGTGCCAATGGGGAAAATCCACCATAGAGGGAGCGCCAACTGGCACTCTGTCCCAGTGTCTCACTCGCGCTAAGCTTAATAAGGAGTGTTTTTAAAAAATAAATGGAGGAAGTTTGATTCCAACAAACTCCTGAACGAGTCTCTAAAATGAGTTGGGAGGTTTGGCTCCAGATATCCATATATGGGAGGTGGTTTTCCACCTATCATTGAAGCTTCCTTAGAGATAGGGCCAATCCCATAATTTTAGGGATACCAACTCCTCTTCCCCCATCTATATAAGCTTGCCTTTTCCCTTAGCAAGCTAGAGACTAAGAGCTAAACTTGTAGCAAGGAGATTATCGCCAGACAACTTTTGAGAGCCAAGCCAAAGAGAGAGAGCTTTGTCCTGCTTCCAACAAGCTTCGTTGAGACGTGCTCCGCTATCAGCCCCGCTGAAGGAAGATCCAACGTTAGAGCTTTGGGTTGTATCTTTCCTTTGTTATTTTGATGATAAGAAACTTTGATTATGGTTTCATTCATGTGTATTTTTCTTTGATGCAATGAATTACATCCTCTCTCACTGATGTATGGTTACAAGATTTAGATTTTACATAGTATATTATTTTATCCTTTGCATGTGTGCAAGTGTTCGGACGTGTTAAGTGGACGGATTGTGATCTGCCAAAGCGAAGGACAGGAAGTGTCATCCTTTCCTCAACGACCATTGCGTAGGACCTGAGGTAGGAAATTCATTATGTTTTGTCATTTTGTAACTAGAGACCTGCGTCACTGTGTGACTGATTGTTGCTAGACCCGATCTGGGCTAGTAGGGATCACCTCTGTCCGTAGAGGGGATTTACCTCCTCAACAAATAGTATCAAGTGACCATATATAAGAATCAATGTATCTAGTTTCCTTTAGGAAATCCATCATGTCTAAAATTTAAAATTCTTTTCCAAATATCAAGTATACCAATATATCAAAAATCAACGTTAAAAGTAGCTTTATCATGACTCAATAGAATGTAAGATACTTGTCCAATACCAAGAGCACCATCTCATCATAAGTACAATGAATCAAAATTTCATATGCATTATGAGTCATTCATGAAGGTGATATTTCCATCATACCTTATGGTATACATTTCCATCCAATATTTTCAATTCAAACATAACATTGAAACAATACACCTTACATACCTTGTAATATTTAGATGCCCATGCACCTTCTTATTTGAAATTGGCAGCTGTAGCTCTTTTCTTGCTGCACCTCAGATGATCCTCAAGGAGGATCCACTTATCACATATCATCAAGAGGTTATAAGTATCCAAATACTCACATATACATGCAGGAAGTATAACTGATAATCAAATCAATAAATCTTAAACAAAATTAAAGACATACATAAGTAACATAACTCGAAAGAATACTTATCTTCAATGAGAGGTGGTCATATCCCTCTTGGACAAAATTTCAAGAGTCATGAGTATCCATTGTCCATATAACACTTGTTTCCTTCAATATATTTCAAACAACTTCATCAACAACTAGGACTAATTGAGACTATCCCATCAAGGGCTACATCGAATCTGTCAGAAGTCCTAGAACATATTCACACTGATCATGTTATGGCTTCTAGGTTGCATATCTCAAATCTTTGTCATAATCCAGGGTTTCTTGAAAACCCTAACCTCATAATATACATAAAATCCTAATAACTAGATACCCTACTGTTTCCTTCGAACCCTAGTATTCTTTTAGGTCTCCTCCATATTCTTGTGCTTCCATTAAAGGTGTCTTCATAGGGGTTATCTTCAATGAATTTTTGCCAACCCAACTCAGAAACTGTTAATTTTTCTTAGGGATCATATTGTTCTTCGCTTTAAAAAATTGCATTTCTTCATTTGCATATTAAATTCACCCCATAAAATCATATTATTATTCACATTT
This sequence comes from Pinus albicaulis, assembly GCA_034641835.2. NCBI lineage: Eukaryota > Viridiplantae > Streptophyta > Pinopsida > Pinales > Pinaceae > Pinus > Pinus albicaulis. Next base: position 1,182,763,670 of record CM076580.1, on the reverse strand, counting down.
TCAACATTATTCAACACCATATGCAATTATATAGAAAGAACAATATCATTGTCAATGCAACGAAACATAAAGAAACAATAGAAGAAAAACATTTACACATAGAGACACCAGGATTGATCAAAGACCATGGAAAAACCCACTACGGGAAAAAATATTTCAAGGATTGGTTGTGTTATTTGAGAAGGATTTATTATTCATGCTATTTCTTGAGGAAATACTGCAAATTTTTTTTATGTGTGAAATGATAGGAAAATATTTTTTAATGCATACCTAATAGCTAGTGAGTTAGATATATATATTCCAACGACTCTAACACAATAATTGTTCTTTTTGAAAAATTTATCTAACTCACTAGCTATTAGGTATGCATTAAAAAATATTTTCCTATCATTTCACACATAAAACAAATTTGCAGTATTTCTTTCAAATAAATATTTGTTGTGTTAGAACTCTTCAAAAAGAAGAGAAGAGAAAAACATGTCCTTGTATGCATTATTGAATTAGATTATTGGAGAGGAAAACTGGTAATCACATGTTGTATTGTGTTAATATTTCTTTGACATATTCTTTCGAGAAAGACATACACTTGCATGCAAAGAAAATTATATTTTTGGTGAAAAGGAAGGTGCAATCACATAATACTGATTTAGTTAGCCTTATTTTGGGAAAAATAATATATGTTTTCCACATCTAAAGGGATTAAATATGGTATTAGTTTTCTTTGGGGAGAAGATTATGTATAGTTATTGGGCTAAATATTTTGGTAAGATGAAAATGCTTCTTTGCATGAAATAATAAATGTTATGCGTTTGATCCCTTGAAAAATAATTATGTTTATTTTTCCATGCAGGATTTAGTTAGTTTAATTTGGAAAGGAATATATGGTTCACATGCAAGAAGAACAAGCTATCATGTTATTTTTTTTTTTTGGAGAGGACAATTAGTTTCATGCATGAAATTATAACTATTTTTTAAAACTTTGTTTGAAATAGAGCATTCATTTTTATACATAATAGATATTGTGAATAACTCTCCCATGGAAAAGATTTTTTGGAAAAGAACATGCATTCACATGCATAAGTATAGAATCTATTGCTTTAATCTCTTTGGAAAATAAACATAATAATAGGCACACAGAAAATTGCTTGTTGGGCTAGTTATCTTGAAAGCTTGTTATGCATTTGCATACACAAGACTATTATCTAGTATGTTAGCTTTCCTTTGGAAAGAACATGAAAGCGCATGCAAGATTTTGTTAGCTTTTTGTTGGAAAGATGACGCTTGATAGTGATTTGTTTGTTACTAATTCATGTGAAATGATGTTAAAGAAGACATTTCATGAGATTATATTTATCTTTTATACATGAATACAAATAGTTGTTGAAGTGTTACAAATAAAGACTGATTATTGCTTATTAATATTTTATCTAATCATAATATCAAGTGTGCTGACATCAACAATGAAAGGAAAGGATTATGACTTGAGCAAAGTGTAGTTCATGTTTAACATTGTCGAAGATAAATATTTTTTAGTCCATGCAGGTTTAGGAGTTCCAACTACATGATGATCCACTGATGGAAACATTGCGACCAGAAAGACAAAGATTGAGGATTCGTGGGTAAATGATATCATGATGATTTTAATAGATCATAGCTAGTTATGTTTAATTTAAGATGAATTTTCTATGTATTATTTTATGAAAATGGTCAAAGGGTGAACTCCCTTATAACCATTGAGTGAGGGGTGAACACCCTCACGAGCTTTTAATAATAAAATTAAATACTTGCTAGTTTCACCTAATGGGGTTTCCAGGGTATATCGGTGTCTAATGACGTGATTGTTCATTGTGAAATTTTTATGATGTAAATTTCTTTGCTGATGTTATTTTTATATTATCAAGTATGTGATTTACTATTTGAGTTAAAAAATCATGGAATCAATGCATAGTTATAGCAGGAAATTTAATTTAATATGATACAACAATGGTAATTAATGGTTGTGTAACTCACTATGATTTTACTAAATATTTATATAGGTAATTATTATGGTTATTCTAATGGTCAATGAGGGAATATAGAAAGTAATTTAAAAAGTTACACATTGGTAAATGCTGAAAAAATTTCCTAACACCATGCCTTTTCCTGCGAGGTTACCAGGGGATGTTACAAGTGGTATCAGAGCAAAAGGTTGCAACACTAACGCCTTTTGGGAATAGTTAAGAAAAAAAGTAGAGGTATGATACTAGTGTGCATCATCTCAGGTATGATTCTAATTGAACTTGTAGCAAAAAAAAAATTGACATGAGATGAATGATGTATGATTAATGATCGCATGAAAGAATAGAAAGTGATAATTCTTATTTAAAAGTTGTGCTAATGACATTTGAATATGGATAATTATAGAGAAACAATAAAACATTTGTTGCACCTGTGAACAATCTTGAACGCTAACTAGTTATAGTGCATATTAATTACCAATATTTGCATGCGTAATATTACAACAATGATTATGGTGCATAAGCAAATAAAAGGAAAAAAACATGAATAAAGTTACAATGCACTGATTTTAAATAATGAATGCATGCATGGTTTATGTAATAACTAAAGAATTTAGAAGTTGGGGTTGACCTTGAAGACGAAAATATTATGCTTAATTTTTTTTTTTTAAAGAACATCTTTAGATGTTAAAAATGAGAAATGAGTCAAGTGGAATTCATATAGTGAACTTAACTTCAATTAAAAACTCATAGTAGCATAATTTTGGGTTTTATTTCTTCATGTAGAGTTGTAGATGAAATTTTTCATTCCACGTGTTTAACAAAAATGGTAAATGAGATCTCAAGTTTTGTTGTTTTAAATAATTGCATCCCTGGGAGTTTTAGATGTGATTGATCTTAACATCAGGGGGTATTCATACCTTAAGGCAATTTAACCCCCACTTTGATTTCAAAAAATTTATGTTTAGAGTAAGATCCATAATATTGTCGATTTTTCCAATTTGACGCTCCTGTAGGGATTTTTGATTGTGCTATTTTAGAATTTTTTTACCATTGATGATATTAATATGATTCATGTTATTTTTCAAATTCTAGTTTTACTGTCTCTCTCATAGTTTAAACATATTTATGGAAATTTATTTCATGTCAGCTAACTATTTTTTAAAATGTCTCAATGGATGTAGATTTCATGTTTGCAATCTATTTGTTATAATAACTCATTGGTTGTAGATTGCATGCTTGTAAAATTTTTGTTAAAATTCCTCAATTGTTGTAGACTGCATGCTTTCAAACTCTTTGATAAAACGCCTCAGTGTTTGTATATTTCATGCTTGCAAATTGTTTGCCCAAAATTCACCCAATGTTTGTAGTTTTTAATGTTATTAAATTGTTTGTAGGATTGCATCAATGGAGATGGATTTTAGTTTTACTTGTGTGTGAAGTATTGATATTATTGGGAGACCATGTTTGGAAAGGTCATTAAACATCAGGGATTGATTATAGAGTTAATTTTTTATAATATTTATAAGGAATTGTTAGGAGTGAAGCAGGGCCGAATTTTTTGAGTAAGAGTTTAATTCGGAAATGTTGTATATTGATAATGAAATGGAAGCTTGTCTTACCATCCAGAAATGTTATTACTGGAAAAAAAATATCTTAAAAGCTGATGGATTAAAGTAAGGACACAAAGTAATTAAAAAAAATATATATTGTACTTTGTGTCTTAGTGTTCAATGGGACTGCTATTTCTCAATAATATTGATGGTTGGTAATGTAGGACCTTACAGAAAGTATAATTTTATGGTATGCAAGATATGTTAATTTTTTTTCTAAGTTGCATGATTTCTATTATGTGGAAATTTTAAATGTATATCACATGTATAACATGTGATGATTTTATGTCAATGTAATTTTACAAATTGTGGGGCCCATGTAGAGGGTCAAGTATGGATGCATGATGTACATAAATGTTACTTTGGTTTAATGATAATATGCAAATGTATAGTTATGTAAATTACTATGGATTTTTATACATTTGTTATTTTTATACATTGAATTATTATTGGATTGAATGGCTAAGAAATCCATGATGGGACTGATGTGATGATGTAATATTTTATTTTATTATTGAGTTAATGAATATATTGTTTCGGATGTTCATGAAATAACTCTAGAGTTTTAGAAGACTTCTTGCTGGCTTATGAAAAACTATTGGTGGTTAAGTCCAAGATGGACCTTCTCTAGAAAGACTTTTAAAAAATTCCCTAGGAGAAAATAATAAAAATGAACATATTAACATAATGGAAGATAAATATTATGTTAATCACTTAGTTCGAGAAAAATACCAAGTGGGGTGAAATAAAGCACACCGGGAGAGAAATAAGTGCTTTAAATAAAAACAAAGGATTTTTTTTCTTCAAAAAAACTAAAACAAAAAGGCCTAGGCAAAAGGTTGACAGACCTTAAACCAGGATGCTTCTAAAAAAAATCTACTGGAAAGAAACCACCAAGGAATCAATGAGGTTGTTGATTTTAGTGGAAAGTAGATCTTAGTTCAGTGTGGAAATATTGGAGATAGTTCATGGTTAGGTAGAATATGCTCGAATTTTGAATAATTCCCAGACATTAACTACAATTTTGTGAAATTTTGTCTATATTTTTTTATTGATTTTGAAATCATATAACGATGTTGGCTGTTAGAATTGATCATAAGTTGTATGTCTCTAATTTGTTATATGTGTTATATATTTTCATGCATGATCTATTAATATTTTTAAGCAACAATTTCGATGAAATAAGTTGTGTTTGTATGTTTGTATGAGCAAATGAACAAGTCATAAATGAATTATCTATATGCATGCATAGATGAATATTTTTTTGATGTATATACTTATGATTTAACTTATGATGAAAAAAAACATACTAGAGGAAAATGGCTGGAGATAAGTGCCATGAGTTTGAATTTGATTGAAATTATTGTGGGAGAGAAAGAAAGTAAATCGCAAACAACACCAGTAAAAAGAAATAATGGTGTAACCCCTAAATAAAAGAATTCCAATTGATACATTTTTTTATCATTTTGATGATTATAGGGTTGGTGCTTTGTGAGTTCTTGTGGAAGTATTATGATTAAAGTATTATTTGAAATTACATAAATAATTGATAATGAAAACTATTTCATTTGATAAACATTATTGGTTATACTTATTAAACATAAAAATTCTTCATTATGAAGGGGAATGATTCCATTTTTTGTTAAATAGATTTTTATATTATGAGTAAAATTTAATGTTCCATAAAATAAAAAAACCGATGACAGTGTTCTCTTTAGGGGGTGATTGGGGCAGGGGGGAGGGGAGTATGTCAGATCCCTGGTGTAAGATACCTTAAAAACTCTCGTAAACCGAGGGTTGTTGAATAATTAAATATTATTAATTCTTATATTGATATTACATGAAGAATATTCTTGTAATTCTTAATTATAATAATATTACAAGATTTAATTATTAATTATTTTATTTAGATGAATTTATATTCTTCTATCTAAATAAATTATATTTCCAAGTTGATATATTTTATGAGTTTTAGAAATAATGGGTAATAGTTTAAGAATCACTGTGGATAAGTAATATTTTGTTCATAAGGAAAAATAAAATCTACCTTGAAAATAAAAGCATGAGAGATTTATGGATGATTTATTGAGTGATTGTATAATTTAGAAAAATATGATTTATGGAGTGATTTATGGATGATTTATGGAGTGATTTTAGAATTTATGAAAAAATTGATTTATAGAATGATTTATGGAATGATTTAGGATTTAGAAAATATATTTCATTTTTTAAATTCTACTTATTGTAAGATTATGGGAAAATATGAGAACCGATGACATAATAGATGTAGAATGGAGACAAGAGAGAGGAAGGAGGGATTCCAAGCAAGGATTAAGAGATATGTAACTATGCTCTTTGAAAATTAATGTGTTTTCATATGTTTCATCTAGAAATAATAATCAAATTTATGTTCTTGAAAATTTGCATATGATAAAGAGTTGAGATTATTTTCTTGGGAAAATCTCGATGGACTTTCATGCATAAAGGAATAAGTGTTTTGTTCATTTAATTTTTAAAATATTTCTTGTGCATTGAATTCTTAAAGTGATAGTGCAATCATAGTTGAGATACTCTCTAAATTTATAAATATTGGACGTTGGAGAAGCATCTTTGATGGATCATTTGAGATGGTTGTATTTGCATGTCTCAAAATAATAACAAGTAAATTAATAGAAGATGGAATTAAGGGATTGCCACTCTTTCCTGATGTTAGGACCATATTAAAAACTAAGGAGGTAATATTGCTACTGTGAATATCAATATATGGAAGGGGAAGTCTCATTAGTCAAGCCAAACATTTCACAGAATGTGATATAACTCCTTCATACTTAGATTTTAGACAATGCCCTGATAGTTGTATAAAAGGGTCTAACATCACTATTAAATATTAATCCCTCTTGTCTTTTGAATTATAAAAAAAGCCACAGGCCAAAGGATAAATATTAAGTTCATTAGATGGAAGGGGTTTCTAATTCTTTGATATCCACTAAATAAAGTTAACTAGACAAGGCCAAATACCACTGAATCTGAAACTAAACCTCCTTTCAAAAAAAAAAATCCATCACTAATGGATTTTGCATCCAACAAGACTTTGATTGCAAAAGCTTCATGGATCACCTGAATGGAAGGAAGAGAACTAGATCTAGAGCTAACCACATCTTTAAAAGAGAGAGAACCTTTACCCATAGCAGAGGGATATTTCATACAACCGGTCACCATGGGTGTCAGAGTAGATGACAATGTCGAAGAGGGAGATCCAAGCCCAGAGTCAGAAATGAACATAGTAGACGATCCCGTGAGAAAATAGAGCATCGACATCAACGAGGGCCAATTTGGGCAGAGAGACAAGAGAAACCAACTAGGACCGAACCCTAGACACTGCATAGCTACATTTTCTTCACATTGTGATTCCAATAATATATCCTTAGTCTTGCAGTAGGAAATGACATGTGATGAGGATTTTGAAGAAAGAAAAGACCTCATTTTGAATGCCAACACTATGAACAATTTAGAGGATAAAATCTAAGGTTTCGACAGTTCCCTTTAAACTACACTGATTCGGGGAGAAGTCAATTATAGTAGACAAAAGAAACTTGTAGCAATCTTGCATGGCCCAAAAAAATAGCAGTTTGTGTGATTTCTCAGTAAGATCTTCAACCTATATTCTTCCTAAAATTATTTCATACCTTTATGATGGTTTGGGTGTAGGAGAAAATATTGATATTGCACATCATCATATCAGATACATATATGAACAAGGGATCACTTGTAAACCTAAGTTACCAAAAACACTTGGAGAATTTTCCTGAAATTTCGTTCCCTATTTCCAAAACAAAAGTGGGTATCATCCTTGTCTGAAACATTGTGGAAATGATTTTGACTCATTTCAAAAAATCAGAAACGTCAGATTTGGAATTGGATATGTTTCCAAGGTTTTTAATTTTTTTGGATCTGTTTTCGAATTTCCGTAAACGAATCCATAAAAATTGTGATCCGTTTCCAGAAATCCGATAATCATGATCCATTTATGGATTTTTGGAAATGGATCCACCCTTAAAATTCAAAAAAGCATCAGGAACACAATTATTTTTGTGCTCTAGGTTTAAATTTTAACCTATTCGTGTTAAAATTTAATGCCAAGTGACTTAACCTGTCCCAATTCCCACCTTGGTTATTTTTCATTCGACTGACATTGTTGGAGGAGCCATTATGATACATGAAAATGCCAAGGGGTAGGCTTTAGATATACCTTGAGTTGTTCTTTTTACAAATCTTATAGGGTTTATTCATTGAAGAGTTCTTTATGCAACAAAGCTTCTTTCTCCTTTTTTTCCATAATCCTTGTTGCAAGCTCCTTCTGAATTATGATAGTATTATTCATGATTCATTTTCATAAGAGTCATATTTTGTTTTATTTACCAAGTCATCATACCTACAATATTTGGCAATTACAACCAAAATATACAAGTACAATAACATAATATTTATATAGGTTTTTCATTACTACTTAGAGAATGAATTCCTGGGGATTTAGAGTACAAACTCTAGCTAGTTCTAAATACATTATAAAATATTATTCTTTCCAAGGAATTATATATATCTTATAAGCCCTAGTTATTGAGAGGAAACAAGTGAATGACGTTGTTATATTGTACAAGCTACCAAATAAACATTATATATACCTTCAAATTTTATACTTTGTCTTTCACAAGAGAAAGATTGATAATTCACTTGATATTGTGGCTTTTCCTTGTAATATGAAGAAATATTGTTAGATGAAAAATAAACAAAAAAAGAGTAATATTAGAACTTACTTGAATCAGATGAGTGCTCCATGATGGTCTCAATATTATATGTTTTTCTTTTGACTGTAGTAGAGACTTCCAAGAGCTGTTCCAAGTCTTCAAATCTATTCTTCTTCACATTGATATAGGTTTCTTACTTCACAGAAGGTATTCCTTTACATTTCTAGACATCAATTTCCACCTTGATTCCTTTCAAAATTTCATACACTCATATTATGTCTTACTTAAAAATAAGCATTGAGATCCTTAAAGTTGGCTTTTTATTTTACTAATGAATTTTGAATTATCTATATATATTCCTAGGTACTCTAACTGCAGATCACAGAAAAAGAGACGACTTTATCATATGGAAAACAAGGCTTGAACATGTGATTTTGAGATTCGATATTGGTTCTTCTTCCATGTAAATTCTTCACTGATTTTAAGGACAATCATTAGTCCTCTTTAAATTAGAATTCAGTTGATATTATAGGACTTTACAATTCGAATTATACCATGCTTTCATGTACATACTTTCACTATATTATTCAGATAGTTTGGCTATATTAAGGCTTATGCGTGAACCTTCTTGGATTCTAATCACTGTTTTACACTTTCCTTTTACTGTTGAAATTTCCAAATTCTGGATTGTGCCGTTAATTGCAGAGGTAAGACTTTATAATCATATCCATAATTATGCTATTTATCTTCTAGATGATTTGACCTTAAAAAGGTTCATTTGAAAGTCCTTTACCACATAATTGATCTTCTAGGTACCTTTATAAAACTCTTCCACTAGTAGCATTAGATCAAATTGAGACAACCGAGACCTATGACCAAAACAAATGACCTCCTCTCCACCAAGTAAACCTCTCAAGTCAAAGTTCAATACATCTCTTCTCCTCAACAAGAGTCTCGGTCTACCCCTATAATTTATGAAGATTAAATTATATCATCGATTTTTATGTGATGATAAGTCCTTCCAAAAAATAGTTCTCGCATTTCCTTTTCCTTTGCAACGAATTATAAAACTTCCAAATAAACTACTCACGTTTCATTTTTCTTTTGCAACGATTCTAAATAGATTACTTGCATTTATTTTTCCTTTGTAACGATTTAAAATCCTTCCAAATAGGATACTTGAATTTCATTTTCATTTTTAACAATTTTAGAGCCAATTGGTAGTAGATTATCTCTAATAGGTGGAATACACTTTTATGTATAATCTTTTTCAAGGTGATGGTTGCCATTTTATGAGGCCAACTTGATGTGGAGAGCATGTTGACTTGGTGGAGGAGTAGAGTCTTACAAAATTTGATCCTTTTATAATCTAACAAAGCCCAAGAAGAGTCTTACAATTTTATGACATGGACAAGGACCTATTGACCATTGATCCAAGCATGGAATCCATTCTTTAATAATTTAATTTCTTTTACAATAAAAAATATTTTTTCTTTATTTTGACAAATACAATTACATCATGACTTAAATGAAATTATGAAGACCGACACTAGTTATATTCTTCAACATTTTGCACTTGTTTGAGGTTATTTCGTGGGAATTTTAAGGGCCTGTTTTGATGCTCGAACCTCCATCTTCGTAAGGAAAATTTGGCCCCCACTTGAGGCCTAATCATAATCATATATGAGTCTAGTTAAGGTCCTCCTAAGGCTAGTTTTCACATCTTCCTACGAGTTATTTCACATCGGTTATAAGGCTTGTCTTGGCCTCTTTAATGTAGATATTTCAAGGGTTTTTCAAAGGCACATATGAGGTAAAATTTTGATGGATCTATGGATTGATTGAAGGCTAAATTGATGTCATAATTGAAGGTATATTAAAGATCACAAACATGAGCCTATTATAGGGCTTCTCTTGGCCCCTTCTTGTGAAAATTATCAAATCTCAATTCATCCTCATTGTGGCTAGGAAGAGCTCAGTACAAAGGTATTTTGTGACTCAAATCAGGGCTAGTTTATCAGTAAATTAAGGTCTGTCAAAGGAAGCTCATTTTGGCCAGCAAGAAGGTCTATTCAAGATCACAAAACTGTGCCTCAATACAACTGGGAAGGATGCATAATAAAGATTAGTTAAGGCACATTTTGAGAGTAAGTTCAAGGCCTAATATGAGAAAATATTGCAACTGAGTTGAAGAGTTTCCATGACCATTCTAATCCAAAGAGAAGGGGTGCACCAATATCACATAAGCGCAATATTTGAGGGGTGTGAAAAAAGGTTGATAAGGGGCATCTTCAAGGATAGATCACTTGAACCATATAAAACTGATTATCCTCTATAACATGAACTACTGCAATTTGCTGAAGTATGAACCAAAATTACACTATCGTTTAATTGTTATGTTATGTACATTGCAAGCCTAAAGTCAAATCTATACCTCAAAGAGAAGAGCCTAAGCACTGATAAGTTAATTTTGTTAATAAGTTAATTTATTTTACAATAAAAACTCATTTTTCTTTATTTTGAAAAAATATAGTTACATCATGACTTAAATACAATTATGAAGACCAACACTAGTTACATTCTTCAACATTTTGCACTAGTTTGAGGTTATTTCGTGGGAATTTGAAGGGCTTGTTTTGATGCTCGAACCTGCATCTTCCTAAGGAAAATCCCCTCCCCCCAGAGGCTTAATCATAATCATGTTTGAGTCTAGTTAAGGCCTTCCTGCGACTATTTTTCACATCTCCCTATGAGTTATTTCACATTAGTCCTGAGGCTTATCTCGACCTCCTTTCTGTGGATATTTCAAGGAATTTTCAAAGGTGCATACGAGGTAAACATTTGCTGGATCTATGGAATGATTGAAGGCTAAATTGATGTCATAATTTAAGGTCTATTCAAGATCACAAACTTGAGCCTATTCTAGGGATCCTCTTCGACCCTTATTGTGACAATTATCAAATCTCATTTCATTCCCCATTGTGGCTAGGAAGAGGTTAGTGCAAAGGTATTTTTGTGACTCAAATCAGGGCTAGTTTATCAGTAAATTAAGTTCTATCAAAGGAAGCTCATTTTTTCTAGCAATAAGGTCTATTCAACATCACAAACCTGAGCCTCAATACAACTACGGAGGCTGCATAAGAAATCTTAGTTAAGGAATATTTTGAGAGTAAGTTCAAGGCTCGATCTAAGAAAATATTGCAGCCGATTTGATAAGGTTTCCATGACCATTCTAATCCAGAGAGAAGGGGTGCACCAATATTGCAGAAATGCAATATTTGAGGGGAGTGACAAAATGCTGATAAGGGGAATCTTCAAGGAAAGATCACTTAAGCTATCTAAAACTCATCATCCTCTATAACATGACCTATTACAATTTTCTAAAGTATGAAAAAAAAATAAAGTGTCGTTTAATTGTTATGCTATGTATGTTACAAGCCTAGAGTCAAATATATACTCTGAAGAGCAGAACCTAAGCAGTGATAAGTTAATTTGTTTAATTAGTTAATGCATTTCACAATAAAAAATATTTTTTATTTCTTTTGACAAATACAATTACATCATGACTTAAATGTAATAATGAACACTGACACTAGTTACATTCTTCAAGATTTTGTACTTGTTTGAGGATATTTCATGGGAATTTGAAGGGCTTGTTTTGACGCTCAAACCTAAATCTTCCTAAGGTAACTTTGCCCCCACCACCACCCCCCCTCCTTGAGGCCTAAATATAATCATGTCTGAGTCTAGTTAAGACCCACCTGAGGCTAGCTTTTACATATTCCTATGGGTTATTTCACATCGGTCCTGAGGCTTATCTCGACCTCCTTTCTGTGGAGATTTCAAGGGTTTTTCAAAGGCACATTTTAGGTAAATTTTGCTAGATCTATGGATTAATTGAAGGACAAGTTGATTTCATAATTGAAATTATATTCAAGATCACAAACCTGAGCCTATTTTAGGGCTCCCCTCGGCCTGTTCTTGTGATAGTTATCAAATCTCAATTCATTCCCCATTTTGGCTAGGAAGAGCTCAATACAAACACATTTTGTGATTCAAATCAGGAATAGTTTATAATTAAATTAAGGTCTATTAAAGGAAAATCATTTTGGCCAACAAGAATGTATATTCAATACAAAAAACCCAAGCTTCAATACAACTACAAAGGCTACATAAAAAAGTTTATTTAAGCCCTATTTTGAGAGTAAGTTCAAGGCCTGATATGAGAAAATATTGCAGTTGAGTTGAAGTGTTTCCATGACCATACTAATACAAAGAGAAGGGGTGCACCATTATCATAGGAATGTAGTATTTGAGGGGCTTGACAAAAGGCTGATAAGGGGAATCTTCAAGGAAAAATCACTTGACCTATCTGAAACTAATCATCCTCTATACCATGACCTATTGGAATTTGCTGAAGTATGAAGAAAAATTACATTGTTGTTTAATTGTTATGCTATGTACAGTGCAAGCCTAAATTCAAATCTATACCATGAAGAGCAGAGCCTAACCAGTGATAAAACATTGAAGTATCCTTGAATGTATCAACAAAGGTAGTTTTGAAGCATTATCCTTACAGTGACAAGGCTATTAGACTCTTACATCACCGTTGAAAGCCAAATTGAGGTATAAATATTTGAGTTGAGTGATACACTTTAGGAGTTCTATTATATATAGTACAGTCATCTGAAAATAAGTTTTATATTACTGTTGTGTCAAGAAAGAGTGTTGAATGTTTTTGGAAAAGTTATAATAACTGAACTAGTGAAAAGTTGAGGATGGCTACTATGAGCAAGTAACATTGTTGTACGCAGGACTGATATTGTTGAGTGTTGAGTAATTTCACATTGATGTCATATTGTTTCCCTATAACTCTGATACTATTGATGTATATGTTAAACCTAGTATTTCCTTAAGCAAATACCTTGTTTGACAATGCTAGAATATATGCAACCGATGTTGAGAGTTTACTAAGTGAATGGATACCTTATATTTGTACTATTGTTGACATGAGTATGTACTAATGAAGAGAAGAGGCTTCATATTTCTACACATGTTTCTACTACCCTAAAATTGTTTGACTAAAGCTTGGTACTACTAGGGTTTGGGCATAGGTTGTTCTGCAGGTTGTGACCCTATTGATAAGGATAAGAATTTGAATGACATCTGATTAGAGCAGTGGCTATGCTATAGAAAATATATATATAACAATTTTTAGTAAAATTTGTATTCAATACATACTTGTAGTTCTCGCTACTCAATTATAATCATTCACATGTCTCGTGAGGAGATAATCTTCTATGACAAAAAGTATATACATAATGAATTTTCAGTAATATATTTTGTCAAGTACCTTTGTATACTTTTTGATTGAACCAAATTAAAGTTCATGTTAATCGTACAATGACTAATTGCATGAAAAAACAATAAAAAGGATCTCACGTTTGAATCAAGCTCCACCTATAAGAAATAATTTCTTAACAAAAAAATAACTGGAACACCCAAAAGCTGAAAGGTGGCTCTTCAATTCAAGTCATATGTATTCCTTTCTGAAGCTTCAAACTTGGGGGAAACCCCTCATTTTGTTTCAGTAGCCGAAATAATTTATTTCAATGAGAAAAGGTCACATGGAAGGTATACTTGGAGGCAAGAAAATGCACAAGCCCAATACAACTACCGATTTCTTATTTAAGTTGTGTTAAGGAACCCTGAAGATCATGAAGTTAAACATGGAATTTTTGATATACGGGTTTAAAATAAACACATTTTCAATGGAATTTGTTAGTCTACAACGACATAATCTTTTAAGAGAGGAATCAAGCTAGGGTCTGCAGAACACTAGTCGAAAAACATATACATACTTATTTCTTTCTTCCTGAAACTATCTTCTTCAATGTACCTACAGATACTAGGAAATCATCAAGAGAAGATAATGTTTTCATGTCATCTAGAGGAAAGTAGCTAGCAACCCACCCTAATATGGTGCTTAGAGATAATGAGACAATAGCGCCCAAGTTCCATTTTTCGCCCAAAGGGTCATTTAGAAATGCAAAGGAATCCTTGGAATCTGATGGAGTAACTGATATAGGTGCAACAAAGTGAGCTGGAATGATTCTCTTAAATGGACAATCAATGACAATGCGGTCAACCCAATTATTTACGTGTAAAGTTCATCCATTAATGCATATCAACTGATTTTGATCCAAGAAGAATTTGATCATAAAAAAAAACTAAGAGAGACTAACAGTTACTCAAAGATATGAGTAGTAAGGTTGTTGTGTTGTTTTCTGAATAAAAAGAGACAAGAAATGTTGATTTTTATAGATGTGTGCACTCTGGACGAGAAGAACAGAAATATGATATTTTTGAAATATATGTATTCTATGGATGCCTTATTGTGTGTAAACATAGGGTTGTGCCAAGGTATGGGAACATGTGGATGTGTAAATATGTGCAGGTGTAGGTGTATAGGTGTACATTTAAGAGAGGCAGAAATAACCTTTTCCAGAACTTTACTCAAGACTAGTGTCTTCACAATTGGCGAGACATTGAGTTTCTGTGACATCTCTGTAATTGTCCTCTATGGCTCAAGAATATTTGATGGACCTAAAAATAGTATTTAAAGAAACATTCCATCCCAACCTTCAAAGTTCTTGGACAAAATGAATAAACAAGCATTCGAACAGGGATAAAAAAAGATTTAAATCAATGAATATCAATGGAAGCACCTCCAAATAAAAAATCCCAAATACAGAATCCCATTTCTCAACTTTAAAGCAATAAACATAATGTTACTTATATAATTTTGAATTTATACAAAAAATATATGTAAGATTCAATATTCCATCTTCTACAAGCTGATAAAGAACCCTATTTTTAGTGAAATAAAACACATGACTCAGTTCAATAATTAATTTGATAAAGGTTGAGTTTAGGAATGATAGAAGACCTCCGAGTAAAAAAATCTAATGCTTATAGCTATATTTTCATGAAATCAAATATTTGTGATTGTGAAAAATAAAATATGACTCAATTTAATATTTTTCACTCATCGTATGGCCTTTAAAATATATTAGAAGTACTTATGAGTACATTTTACATTCTTATCATGACCCTAAAAGACGTGAAGTACATTTTACATTTTACAATTATAGTTTATCAATTTCACATATAAATTGGAAAATAACATGAGAAACATAAAGGAAACATATTTGAGTAGAGTAGTGTGGAAAATAAGACAAAAAGGGAATTTTTTTATGAAAAATTACTTTGGACTGTCTTCTTATCTAGATTTTGGGGAGTTTAACTTACCCTTCTACCATGTTTCTTTATTTTCAACAATAGCCTCATTTGGAAAATTCTTCCCTTTGCTCAACAACATCACTGCTAATCCATTCTTAGCTACCGCTAGAAGTGCCTCTTTGCTGATTGTTTATGGTGGAGTCTTTGGTACATAAATTACCACATCAGTCACGAGTTATGTTCGAGATATTTTGTGGTACAATGAAACCTCCACGTAAGGCCCAATACCTATGGCCATGTATGACTAAAATATATTACTTATAATATTCATATTCAATAAAATTGTAAGGATTTATAGAGTAGACTACAAAAGGTTACTCCGAGAGAAATCTCTCAAATGGCTTAAGTTAATCTTTAAATCTATTCCTCTACTATTCTGTGTAATTCTACTCTATAATTTTGAAGTTACTTGATCCTAACAAAGGACAGTATCCATACTAGAATAATCAAATTATTCCAGACAAGAAATTATTTCGTGAGAAGCTAAGCATATTGAATCAATGATCCAAAACAAAAGAAAACTACAACATAGTGATAAATGTCAAGTGAACGAAGTGATCAATAATCATGCAAAAATGCAACCAACAACCAAAAATTAGGGGAAAATTCAACCAGGCATCGATGTCTAGTTATGGATTATGGTAGAGGGTACCATGACTTGGAAATCGGGGGCAATTGAAGCAAATCCCACTCTGAAATCGAATCAGGGCCAATCAGGGTTGGAAAAAAAACTTTAGAGGCAAGGGAATCTATCTTGTAAATTTTTGGGGGGTGATTGAAGAAAATCCCACCATGAAACATGGGCGAATAGGGGCCAATCAGGGTTGGGAAAAAACTTACAAGTGAAAACACATTTCATTGTGTTATTTTTATTGGAAAAATATAATATTTATTTATTTTTAAAATAATTTTGGGCTAACTATAGAAAATGGGTATAATATAAAAAATTCACCCTTCTAAAATATAAAACCCTTAAATTTCCCCCAGTGGGCGAAAATTTTCCCCTAAAATTTTCTATGGTTAATAACATTGATTAGTGATTAAAAATTAAATAGATATTAGTTTTTTTTGGTTAATTTTGACCATCGAGAAACATAAACATGAAGAAATTATCTATAGGTGCATTATCATGTATTTGTAGAGTTCTACTATCCTAAATAAGAAGAAATTTTGAGGTGGAACCATCGCCAAACAATATCAAAGAAATACTATTTTTTTGAATTGTTTGGTTATCCATTACTTTAGAGAGAAATCTTGTCTATAGTTCAATTTACAAGTTGAATGGTTACATAAAGTTTGTAATGTTTTTTTTCTTTTTCTAAGAGAAACTTACCTAGCCCTAATTATTAATAGAAAAACACTATGCTTACTAATGATATGCTTAGCAATGAAATAAAATTTTCGAGGTTGTGCATCACCCCTATTTTATAGTTATTTCTCCATAAATCAACCCTTCCCAATAGATTTGAAAAAAATTCCATATTTGAATCATTATTTCCAAAACCACCAAGAAGTAATATTTGTATTTTTTCCAACGATACTAAGGGGTAGTGTATGCCAACATATGCACACCTTGAGTTCCAATTAAACCATTTGTATTACCCACTATAATGGGAAATCATAGTGAAGTTCTTGAATGTGATGTCCATACTCAATTTCTATAATGCTACCATTTTGGAAGATGCGCACAAGTGATTCACCCATTGAGTCAATGGCTATTGGCTTTTAAAAACATGAGATTATGAGACATGGGGAGAGTAAAAATCATTTGGCTCCATCCACATGAATACGGTTTATTTATTATTTATTACCTTAATGGGTGAATATTATTGTACATTAATTTAAATTCGATATAGAAACAATCCACGTGATCTTATGTTCTTTAATAATACTATTAATAATAATATTTATGTAAATAATATTTAAATCATAATATTATTATCAACATAATATGGTTAACTATGATTAATTATGGCTATCAATTAAGATATATATGGTTAGAATGGACGAACATGTTCAACCAAGGTAAACCATTATTAACATGGTTAGAATGGTCGAACATGGTTAGAATGGTCAACCATGGTCTACCATAATGGTCAACTAAGATAAACAATGGTCAAGAAACTTACTATTGTGATTGATATACATCGATCAACCTCATCAACCCTCATCAAACATGTTCAAACATGGTCAATGAATCGACCCCACATAAGTTGGTTGTAAATAGCACAACCAAATTTATTAATGTGGTTGATATGCACCATGGTTGACCAATATTAGGTTTAACAAAGTCACTCTTTGTAGTCAATGTTTAAATGGTTGACCATGATCAAACTTAGTTAACCCTATTCTTACCATTTTTGACAATAGTCAACCTTGTTCACTCAAAGTTATCCTCAATCAACGTAACTTAACTATATTTAATTATAGTCAACTGTGGTTGACCAAAGTCATTCATTGTCAACCTTAGTCAACTATGGTAATTCTTGGTCGTCCACAATAAAGATTTAATTTGATTTAAAAATAAAAATATTAATATTAATAAAGTTAACTAATAATAATAATAATAATAATAACAATGTGATTTTGGCATCATATAGAAATCTACCTAACATCGCAATGTGACAAACATTGTTGCAATGTCAAATACATTGTGACATTGTTACATTGAATTGCAATTTATCCAATGCCACAATTAAACATTACAAAATATGGTCAACCACACTTAATAATGTGGTTGACTAAGTTCAACTATGTTTGACAATCAACAATGTTTAACATAAATTAAACAGAGTTTCCTATTAATATTGATAATGTAACATGTTGTGACATCAAAATGGTCTATAAATTTATCCAACATTGCAATGTGACAAACATTTTCATAATGTTATATTACATTGCGATTTATTAAATGTCACAACGTGACATTACAATTTTGACACATTGTGACAATGTTTATCACATTGCAACAACGTTATCCCCCTATTGGAATTGTTGACTATGTTTGCAAGTCAATGCCCTTCAACCTTAGTCAAACATAATTGCCTATTAATATGATTTATTAATATTAATGTTGAAACATAGTCAACCACATTAGTCAACAAAGTCAAACTTTATAGTCATTTCTTAAATTATTGACTATGACCAATATTTCTTGCAATGTGACAATCATTCTTGCAATGTTATATTACATTGCAATTTATCCGACATCACATTTTGACATTACAAAATTAAAGTTTAATATTAGAGTTTATAATATTTGGTTTAATATCGAGTTTATAATATTTTTTTTATACTTGAGTTTATAATATTTGGTTTATAACATTTGGTTTGTACACGAGGGCTTATAACATTGAGGTTTATAATATTTTCTTTGTAGCATTGATTTATAATATTTCGTTTATAACATTAAAATTTATAATATTTGGTTTATGATGCTAGGGTTTATAATATTTGGTTTATAATATTGGGGTTTATAATATTTGGTGTATAACATTGGGTTTATAATATTTGTTTTATAACATTAGGATTATAACATGGGGTTTATATATTTGGTTTATAACATTGTGGCTTATACATTAGGATTTATAACTATATAATATTTGGATTTTATAATATTTGGTTTATAACATTAGCCTATGACATTAGGGTTTATAATATTTAGTTTATAACATTGGTTTATAATATTAAGTTTAGAGCATTGGAGTTTATAATGTTTGGTTTATAATATTTGATTATAACATTAAGGTTTAAAATATTTGGGATTTATAATAATTTGTTTATAACATAAGGATTTATAATATTTGGTTTTTATTTGAGTTTAGAATAATTAGTTTATAACATTGGGGTTTATAACATTTGGTTTATAATGTTGGGGTTTATAATATTTGTTTTTAAGATTGGTTTATAAAATTTGGGGTTTATAATAATTGATTTATTTGGTTTATAACATTGGGGTTTATAATGTTGTTATCTATAAAATTGATTTATATTATTGTGGTTTATAACATTAGTTTATGATATATGGTTTATAAAATTAAGATTATAATATCGTTTATAACATTAAATTTATAACAATGAGGTTTATAATAGGAAAAGTCTATCGAGGAAGAGGAATTTCCTAAATGGTCAAAAGTGGTCGAAATAAGGGCAAACAAAATTCATAAAGTCTAGCAGTAACAATGTTTGAATCATGTTTTTGATGGTGGAAATGGATTCAACACCATCAAAAACCTCCAAGGCACCCAAAATATTGAAATTTCAGTGTTGTAACTTGGATTTACAAAAACTCTTGCCGAAATTTATTAAAATATTGCCATAATTTCCATATTTCAAGCCAAAATGCGATCTAGTTAGACTACGATTTTATAATATTTTGAGTATATAATAATAAGGATTTATAATATTTGGGGTTTATACTATTTTTCTTATTTGGTGTTTATAATATTTTGTTGACCATATTTGGTTTATAACATTTGAGCCTATAATATTTCAATTTCTATTTGGTGTTTAATATTGTTATTTAATATTTGAGTTTTTAATATTTAGATATAAAATTTAAGTTTTTTAATATTAAAATTTATAATATTGAATTTAATATTAAGAATTATAATTTTTAATTTCCCTTATATAAGGACTTAATATATAATATATAGGACTTAATATATATATATATATATATATATATATATATAAATATAAATGATTAATTCACTACATATATATAATTATTATTATACTAATAACATATACTAATAAATATATATTAATATTAATATTAATTATTTATTAATATAAAAATATATTTGAATTTATAATTATTATAATTGTATAATTATAATATATTTTTATTATTTTGTTTGTAATGTTAGGGTTTATATTATTTGAAGTTTATAATATTTGGGTTTATATTATTTAGTTTATAGTATTGGGATTATAATTTTTGGTTTATAACATTGGGTTTATAAGAATGATTTATAATATTGGGGATTATAATATTTGGTTTATAACATTAGGGTTTATAATATTTGTTTTATTTGGGCTTTGTAATATTTTGTTGACTATATTTGATTTACAATATTATGGATTATAATATTTTGATTTTTAGTATTTGAGTTTTTAATATTTGGTGTTTAATAACATTGAGGTTTATATTAGTTTGTAATATTTGAGGTTTATAATATTGGGGTTTGAAATATCTTGTTTATAGGATTGGTTTATAATATTTGTTTTATAAAATTAGGGTATAATATTTTATTTATAATATTTGGTTTATCGATAAAGTTGGGTTTTATAATATTTGGTTTATGAAGTTACAGTTTATAATATTTGGTTTATAGCATTGTTTTATAATATTTAGTTGATAAGATTGTGGTCTATAATATTTGATTTATAATATTGAGATTCATAACATTGGTTTATAATATTTGGTATGTTCTTTATGTAATATTAATATTAGATTTTATGATATTGGGTTTAATATTAAGGTTTATAATATTATATTTTTAATATCTATGATTAATATATAAAATTTATTATATAAAACTTTTAATATAAGGTTTGTAATATATATATATATATTACAATTTTTTATTATTATAGTATATTTGAATTTAATATTCCCTAATGGAGGTGGTAATGGACGAGACAGTGGTTCAAGACGAGGCAATTAATTCCCTCGGACATGGTGAATAATTTGAAGAAGCGTGTTAGGAAATCCATTGATGGCGAGCATAATCTAAAGGTTCGAGAACGAGTGAGGAATATATGTGTGTTTTGGTTTTCCACATATCACAACTCTAATGGGTTGTTGGATGTTGGTAGGAACATTCCTTATTGGAGCATAGGGAAACTATCTATCACAACCATCCCCTGCCCTTGACTATGACAACTCAAATATGACAAGTAATTCGGGCAATATTGGTTTCAATTTTGTCGAGGAGGTGGCTCTAGGCATATTAATCTGGGACCCTATTTTGCTCTGGAAGGTTTAGTTTGGGGTAAGATTCTACAATTGGTATGCATTGTTCATCATGTTGAACGGGCCGTCTTTGTATTTTTATGTTATGATGGGTCCTTCCCAAAAAGGAATTCTCGCATTTCCTTTGCCTTTGCAACGAATTCAAAACCTTCCAAATAAACTACTCACGTTTCCTTTTTCTTTTGCAACGATTCCAAATAGATTTCTCACATTTATTTTTTCATTTGTAATGATTTCAAGTCCTTCCAAATAGGCTACTTGAATTTCATGTTTATTTTTAATGATTTTAGAGCCAATTGGTAGTTGATGATCTCCAATAGGTCGAATACACTTTTATTTATAGTATTTTTCAAGGTGGTGGTTGCCATTTATGAGGCCAACTTGATGTGGAGAGCAGGTTGACTTGGTGGAGGAGCAGAGTCTTACAAAATTTGATCTTTTTATAATCGAACAAATCCTAAGAATAGTCTTACAATTTTATGACATGAACAAGGACCTATTGACTATTGATCCAAGCATGAAACTTGTTCTTTAATAATTTAATATATTTTACAATAAAACACCATTTTTCTTTATTTTGACAAATATCATTACAAAACCTTCCAAATAAACTACTCACATTTCTTTTTTCTTTTGCAACGATTCCAAATAGATTACTCGCATTTATTTTTTCATTTTTAAAGATTTCATATCCTTCCAAATATGCTACTTGAATTTCATTTTCATTTTTAACAATTTTAGAGCCAATTGGTAGTTGATGATATCCAATAGGTCGAATACACTTTTTATTTATAGTATTTTTCAAGGTGGTGGTTGCCCAATATGAGGCCAACTTGATGTGGAGAGTAGGTTGACTTGGTGGAGGAGCAGAGTCTTAAAAAATTTGATCCTTTTATAATCTAACAAAGCCCAAGAAGAGTCTTACAATTTTATGACATGAACAAGGACCTATTGACCATTGATCCAAGCATGAAACTTATTCTTTAATAATTTTATATCTTTTACAATAAAATATCATTTTTATTTCTTTTAACAAATACAATTACATAATGACCTTAAATGAAATTATAAATACCCACACTAGTTACATTCTTCAAAATTTTGCACCTGTTTGAGGTTATTTCGTGGGAATTTGAAGGGCTTGTTTTGATGCTCGAACCTGCATCTTCGTAAGGAAAATTTGGCCCCCACTTGAGGCCTAATCATAATAATGTCTTGAGTCTAATTAAGGCCCTCATGGGTCTACTTTTCACATCTTCCTATGAGTTATTTCACATCCATCCCGAGGCTTGTCTTGGCCTCCTGTGTGTGGAGATTTCAAGGGTTTTTCAAGGTGAAATTTTGCTAGATCTATGGATTGATTGAAGACTAAATTGATGTCATAATTTAAGGTCTATTCAAGATCACAAACCTGAGCCTATTATAGGGCTCCTCTCGGCCCCTTCTTGTGACAGTTATTAAATCTCATTTCATTCCTTATTGTGGCTAGTAAGAGCTCAATACAAAGGTATTTTGTGACTCAAATCAGGGATAGTTTATCAATAAATTAAGGTCTATCAAAGGAAGCTCATTTTGTCCAGCAAGAAGGTCCATTCAAGATCACAAACCTGAGCCTCAATACAACTAGGAAGGCTACATAAGAAAGCTTATTTAAGGCTTGTTTTGAGAGTAAGTTCAAGGTATGATCTGAGAAAATATTGCAACCGAGTTGAAGTGTTTCCATGACCATTATAATCCAGAGAAAAGGGGTGCACCAATATAACAGAAGTGCAATATTTGTGGGGTGTGACAAAAGGTTGAAAAGGGGCATATTCAAGGAAACTGATCATCCTCTATAACATGACCTATTGCAATTTGCTGAAGTATGAAGCAAAATTACACTGTTGTTTAATTGTTATGCTATGTAAATTGCAAGCCTAGAGTCAAATATATACCTCAAAGAGCAAAACCTAAGCAGTGATAAGTTAATTTGTTTTACAATAAAAACACATTTTTCTTTCTTTTATCCAATTATGAAGAACGCCAATAGTTACATTATTCAACATTTTGCACTAGTTTGAGGTTATTTCATGGGATTTTGAGGGCTTGTTTTGACGCTCGAACCTACATATTCCTAAGGAAAATTCGAACCCCCCTTGAGGCCTAATCATAATAATGTTTGAGCCTAGTTAAGGCCCTCCCACAACTAGTTTTCACATCTTTCTACGAGTTATTTCACACCAGTCTTGAGGCTTATCTAGACCTCCTTTCTGTGGAGATTTCAAGGGTTTTTCAAAGGCACATATGAGGTAAACATTTGCTGGATATATTGACTGATTGAAGGCTAAATTCGTGTCATAATTGAATGTCTATTCAAGGTCAAAAACCTAAGCCTATTCTAGGGCTCCTCTTGGCCCCTTCTTGTGACAATTATCAAATCTCAATTAATTCCCCATTGTGACTAGGAAGAGCTCAGTACAAAGGTATTTTTTGTGACTCAAATCAAGGCTAGTTTATCAGTAAATTAAGGCCTATCAAAGGAAGCTAATTTTGGCCAACAAGAAGGTCTATTCAACATCACAAACTTGAGCCTGAATACAACCACATAGGCTGCATAATAAAGCTTAGCTATGGCCTATATTGAGAGTAAGTTCAAGGCCTAATCTGAGAAAATATTGCAGCCGAGTTGATGTGTTTCTGTGCCCATTCTAATCCAGAGAGAACAGGTACACCAATATCGCATAAATGCAGTATTTTAGGGGTGTGACAAAAGGATGATAAGGGGCATCTTCAAGGACAAATCACTTGACCTATATGAAACTCGTCATCCTTTATAACATGACCTATTGCAATTTTCTGAAGTATGAAGCAAAATTACACTATTTTTTAATTGTTATGCTATCTACATTGCAAGACTAGATTCAAATATATACCCTGAAGAGTAGAACCTAAGCAACGATAAGTTGATTTCTTTAATAAGTTAATTTATTTTACAATAAAAATTCATTTTTCTTTATTTTAACAAACATAATTACATCATGAGTTAAATACAATTATGAACCCCAACACCAGTTACATTCTTCAACATTTTTCACCTATTTGAGATTATTTCATGGGAATTTGAAGGGCTTGTTTTGACACTCGAACCTGCATCTTCCAAAGGAAACTTCGCTGCCCCCCCTCTCCTTGAGGCCTAATTATAATAATTTCTGAGTCTAGTTAAGGCACTCCTAAGCTTAGTTTCAACATATTCCTATGGGTTATTTTGCATCAGTCCCAAGGCTTATCTCCGTCTCCTTTCTGTGGAGTTTTCAAGGGTTTTTTAAAGGCACATATGAGATAAATTTTGATGGATCCATTGAATAATTGAAGGATAAATTGATGTCATAATGAAATTCTATTCAAGATAACAAACCCAAGCCTATTTTGGGGCTCCTCTCGGCCCCTTATTGTGATACTTATTAAATCTCAATTAATTCCCCATTGTGGCTAGGAAGAACTCAGTACAAAGGTATTTTGTGACTCAAATCAGGAATACTTTATCAGTAAATTAAGGTCTGTCAAAAGAAGCACATTTTGGCCAGCAAAAAGGTCTATTCAAGATAAAAAACCTGAGCCTCAATACAACTACAGAGGCTGCATAAGAAAGCTTAGTTAAGCCCTGTTTTGAGAGTAAGTTCAAGGCCTGATCTGAGAAAATATTGTAGCCGAGTTGGAGTGTTTCCATGACCATTCTAATCTAGAGAGAAGGGGTGCACCAATATCACATAAATGCAATATTTGAGGGGTGTGAGAAAAGGCTGATAAGGGGCACCTTCAAGGACAAATAACTTGACCTATTTGAAGCTGATCATCCTCTATAACATGAACTATTAGAATTTGTTGAATTATGAAGAAAAATTACAGTTGTTTAATTGTTATACTATGTACATTGCAAGCCTAGAGTCAAATATTTACCTTGAAGAGCAGAACCTAAGCAGTGATAAAACATTGAATTATCCTTGAATGTATCAACAAAGGTAGTTTTGAAGCATGATCTTGCAGTGAAAAGGCTATTAGACTCTTACATCACTATTAAAAGCCAAATTGAGGTGTAAATATTTGAACTGAGTGATACACTTTAGGAGTTATATTATATATATGTACAATCATCAGTGAGACTGAAAATATGTTTTATATTACTATTGTGTCAAGGAAGAGTGTCAAATGTAGTTGGAAGAGTTATAATGATTGAACTTGTGTAGAGTTGAGGTTAGCTTCTATGAGCTAGCAAAATTGTTGTACATAAGACTGATATTGTTGAGAGTTGAGTAATTTCACATTGATGTCAAATTGTTTCCCTGCAAATATGATACTATTGATGTATATGTTGAGCCTAGTATTGCCTTGAGAAAATACCTTGTTTGACAATGCTAGAATATATGTAGCCGATGTTGAGAGTTTACTAAGTGAAGGGGTACCTTAGCTGAGAGGACAATGTTTGTACTATTGTTGACATGAGTATGTACTGATGAAGAAAAGAGGCTTCATCTTGCTATACATGTTTCTACTACCCTAAAATTGTTTGACTAAAGCTTGGTACTACTAGGGTTTGGACAGAGGTTGTTCTGCAGGTTGATACCCTATTGATAAGAGTAGGAATTTGAATGACATTTGATCAGAGAAGTAGCTATGCAAATATATATATATATATATATATAAATTTTTAGTAAAATTTTTATTAAGACATATTTGTAGTTCCCTCTACTCAATTATGATCGTTCACATGTCTCATGAGGAGATAATCTCCTACAACAGAAAGTATATGCATAACGATTTTTTAGTAAAATATTTTGTCAAGTACCTTTGTAGCCTTTTTTATTGAACCAAATTACAGTTCATGTTAATCATACATTAACTAATTGCATGAAAAAAACAATAAAGAGGATCTAATGTTTGAAGCAAGCTCCACCTATCAGAAATAATTGCTTAACAAAACAATAGCCGGAACACCCAAAAGCTTAACGGTGGCTCTTCAAGTCAAGTCATATGTATTCCTTTTCGAAGATTCAAACTTGGGGGAAACCCCTCATTTTGTTACAGTATTTGAAAACGTTTCTTTGAAATAGGAAAAGGTCACATGGAAGGTCTACTTGGAGGCAAGCAAATGCACAAGCCCAATACCAGTACTGATTTATTCTTTAAGTTGTGTGAAGGAACCCTGAACACCATGAAGTTAAACATGAAATTTTTGATACACGAGTTTAAAATAAACACATTGTCAATAGAATTTGTCAGTCTACACTGGCATAATATTTTAAGAGAGGAATCAAGCTAGGGTCTGTAGAAGACTAGTCAGAAAACATATACATACTTATTACTTTCTTCTTGAAACTGTCTTCTTCACTGCACCTACTAGGAAATGATCAAGAGAAGATAATATTTTCATGTCATCTGGAGGAAAGTAGCTAGCAACCCTCCCTAATATGGTGCTTAGAGATAATGAGAGAATAGGGCCCAAGTTCCATTTCTCGCCCAAAATGTCATTCATAAATGTAAATGCATCCTTGAAATCTATTGGACTAGATGATATAGGTGAAAAAAAGTGAGCTTGAATGATTCTCTTAAAATGACAATCAGTGACAATGCAGTCAACCCAATTATTTACTTGCAAAGTTCATCCATTAATGCATATCATCTGATTATGATCCAAGAATAATTTCATCATAAAAAAAAAAGAGAGAGACTAACAATTACTTAGAGAGATGAGAAATAAGGAAATTGTGTTGTTTTCTAAATAAAAAGAGACATTAAATGTTGATTTTTATAGATGTGTTCACTATGGACGAGAAGAACAAAAATATGATATTTTCAAAATATAAGTATTCTATGGATGCCTTATCGTGTATACACATAGGGTAGTGCCAAGGTGTGGGCACATGTGTATGTGTAAATATGTGCAAGTGTAGGTGTATAGGTGTACATTTAAGAGAGGAAGAAATAACCTTCTCCAGAACTTTACTCAAGACCTGCGTTTTGACAATTGGCGAGACAATGAGTTTCTGTGACATATGTGTAAATGTCCTTTGTGGCTCAATTCAATTCAATATCACCCAATTCAATATTTTTCACTCATCTTATGACCTTTAAAATATATCAGAAGTAGTTATGAGTACATTTTACATTATTATCATGGCCCTAAAATACGTGAAGTAAATATCCACTTAGAAAACTACGGTTTATAAATTTCACATATAAATTGGAAAATTACATGAGAAACAAAAAGTAAACATCTTTGAAGTAGAGCAATGTGGAAAACAAGACAAAATGGGAAACATTTTATGAACAACTACCTTGGACTGTCTTCCTATCTAGACTTTGGGGAGTTTAACTTAACCTTCTGCCATGTTTTTTTATTGGCAACAATAGCTTCATTTGGAAATTATTCCCTTTGCTCAACAATCTCACTGCTAATCCATTCTTAGCTGCTGCTAGAAGTGCCTCTTTGTTGATTGTTTATGGTGCCTTCTTTGGTACATAAATTACTACATCGGTTACCAACAATGTTTGAGATATTTTGTGGTAGAAATAAACCTCCACATAAGGCCCAATACCTGTGGCCATGTACGACTAAAATATATGTCATATCATATTCATATTCAATAAAATTGTAATGATTTATACACTAGACTACAAAATGTTACTCCGAGAGCAACCTATCAAATAGTTGGAGTATTTATTTCCGACTTGTCTATGGTTGTAATTCCCTATTTGAGGAGTTTGTTCCTACATAATAGGAAGTAACTAGAACTATATTTTTTCCTAGTTTAGTGTGTGGTTGAGAGAATCTCTCAACCACATTACTGTACGTCCAAGATAGATTTCCTATCTTGAGACTATTTCATGTATATATATGTGTGTAATATCTTTGTGTGAGAATATAGAATTTGAATAGAGATTGTAGTGTAATATTTTATCTTGGTATCAGAGCCATAAGGCCCTGGGCCTCGGCCCCTCGTGGGCTGAGGGAAATAGGAAATAAGAGAGTTTTGTTTTTATGTGTTTGTTTTTCCATCGAGCTTGGTTTGAGGCTGTAGCGATTTGGTGAGGCTGCATGCTTTGTGCATAGTGTGTTGAGTAGTTTGAAGTCCAATCTAGCTGATTGCGTTGTGCACAAGAAGAGCCGTCGTAGGATTGAAACAGATTGTTGGAAGTCGTGACAAGAGTTGGAGGTTGTGATCATTGGAGTTCTGCGTGGTTTAAAGATTGCCATGCTGTGAAGGAGCCATAGTGGAGCTGTGTTGCGTGAGTTGCAGATGTCATGGACAACTGTGTGTGCAGAGGATTTGATAACGAAGTTTTTATGAAGAAGGGTAGCGAAGGAGAGAAAATATTTGTGCTGTGGATTAGGTAGACTTTCTATGTGAGCTCGTTAATAAAAAAAATTTCAGTGTTTTGCTGGGGTATGCGACAGAATGCCAGAAGGGTTCTCGTACAGTGGATCGAAGTGTTTTCCCTACCTGTTGCACTGTCGTCCAGGCGATTCAGTTCCCCAAGCCTGATGATGGGAATGACTGAATAGTTGTTTCTACTCCGAGACTGAATTCTGTTTGAAGCCAATGATATCAGACATTGATCTCTCTCTACCGATTTCAGCTGCGTATCCACCAGGCCGTATTGATTCTTTTTTCAGATCTGTGCATACAGTGTGAAGTCCAAAAATTATTATGAAAAACAGATGGGTGTAGTGCTGGTCAAGGAAAGTCATCATTTGTCTGTTATCGAGGGCAGTCTTGTGAAATTAAACTTTGTGATGCATATCCAAGGGAGATGAGGTGGATCTGATTTGAGATCGAGTAGCATGGTTGTTAAACGACATTTTGTGTTACATGGATCGTGGATCGTTGTCATCTATTAGATTGTGTTTCTTTCTCTGAGTAGCCATCATTCGATGGAAGTGCGAACAACTGGTGTCCTCTCTGATACCGAGCTCACGGAGGTTCCTAGGAAAATGGCTATGAGGTGTCTGATATTGAAACCCATGAGGTGGCTGGGAAAATGGGTGTCGGTTGGATGTCACTTGGGTGTATACTGACCCGGTTCAAACTCGTCTGCGAGTTTTGGCGCAAAATCTATTTTTTTTATTGTTATAAATTATCAGGAAATGTGATCTGGATTCTTGGAAAGCCAGGGAACCCGATCAACGTGGATCTAGCATGGATCTACGCAGTGAAGGTGCCCGTTTGAAGAGGTGTTGAGTGCTGGAGCATGTTATGATTAATCTAAAAATCTTCCTGGATCCTTCACAAATTAGAGGCAGAGGCGATAACAGTAATAATATGGACGGTAGGAGAGCACAGTTGTCGCTGTCCCGATATCTGAAGGAGCTTCGCATTCATCTTTGTCCCGGAGGCTTGTGGGTTGCTTGGATTATATTGTGATTCATCAACGATTTTGAATCTCTGCATGGGATTATGACGAGGACGATGATGAATTTCTACCACAGGTGCCGATGTTTGGGCCCATGGATGAGGAGCTTTGTGGGTCTCGAACACGTGATGTCTTGTAGTGCCCGGTGTTTGATCACTATAAAGGTGGTGACGAGCTGAAGGGCAATTGCAGCGGAGTAGACCTCGGGGGCTATGATTTCGATCAGTTCTTGAATTCTGAGACGGATCTATTCAGGTTTGGTGTCGATATGGACATGGAAGTGGATTCGGCATAGACTAGTCTGTGTGGAAGCACCTGGTGGCATGTTGTGGATTCCAGTGCAGGGAAGGCTATGATGGTGGTTATCCATTATCCGCATGGAAATACATCATCAGTACTGGTGGTCCCTGGTACCTATAGTGGGTGGCATTCTTCTTACTTCTGTTAATGAACTTAGTTTCAATATTTTTGGTTTCTGCGCAGCCTTCTTTGGGTGCCTTGCTAATTCAACAAAAATAATTCTTGCAGAGAGTTTGATAGCATAAATAATGTATATTATATGGCACCTTTTGTGACTATGATATTGGCTATTCTGGATTTACTCCTTGAAGGGACTGGTATTTTGCACTGGGAATATGAAGGTGGCAGTTGAAATTATGATATCATGAAGGAGTGTGGAGGAGAGTTCTTGTTGTTTTCCTCAGTCGGCATTGATCAAGAAGAGGACCGGTTTGTGTGGCCATTGTGTGGGAGACGGCTTGGGTGTTGGAGCTACTCTCCTTGCTGCATCTCACTCGATATATAGAGAGGGAGAAGTTTATGCTACTATCCAATTTTTTTTTTAAATTCTCTGATGATGTTTTTTAAATTTGTAATGCATTGATTAACTGTCATGACAATGAAACTGGTTGTAATTTAAGTGACATTGGTATGACCAACTATTGTCATAATTCTGAGTGTGTGTTGGAACTGGTCATTCCAACACTAAACAAATTTGCAGGATATGATGAAGGCATGATAGTGAAAACGACATCAAAGGATTGGAGCTACATCAAATATTGGAGGATGATCGAGTTCGTGTGATGGAAACAAATATGAGAAGTGGCATTATGTTGTGATGCTGGGGGAATTGGATACTGAAACGCGACGGAGGATTGGACCGTGGAGTCCTGGATTACTGTTCTTGAAGGGAAAATTGTGTTCTCTTCGTGTGGCTGTGAGTGCCTATGTCTGGATCATCAGTGTTTGAATGCACTGCATTGAGTCTAGTTGAAAAGTCATCAATCCGGTTCCTTTATCAGTGGATCCCTCACAAGTATCGTTGGAGAAAAATGGTTACTGGTATGCTTGGGAAATAATAATTTTTGGGCAGAGAAAGAAATTAATGTGAAGAGTTCATGTTTTATTTAGTTTATTGGAATCATGTTTAAATATTATTGAGCCTTATTGAGCCTAGCTAACTCAATGTAGGTAAAGTTATTTAGTTAGAATTTGCAACTCTAACGAATGACAGGTTAAGCATGGAGTTCCAAGAATTTATTTGACAAAGACAAGGATGCCCAGGATGTAAGAGAAGATGAGGTAATGAAGCAACAACAACATTTATGGTGGACAACAAAGTATATGTTTGTTTGAGTTAGTATGGATTTGTGGAATAAAATACCTAGCATGTTATAAGCAAGTCTAGATGGTTGTTGTAATGGTCATTATATGTACCCAAAAACTCCAAAATGTTGAAGTATGAAATGTAAGCCTTGTAAAGGCATTTGAAAGTTCGTGGTGATCTTAAAACCACTTTGTAATGGTTTATGGTCAGCCTAAAACTATATTTTGTCACTGTAAAGTGATGGTTTATGGTGAGCCAAAAACCACATATATCGCCTTTGTGGCTGGTTGGTGGTGAGCCAGAAACCACATATATTGCCTTTGTGGCTGGTTGGTGGTGAGCCAGAAACCCCATATAGAGCCTTAGTGGCTGGATTGCCTTTGTGGCTACGTGTACACGGGAGCTTTGTGCTCGTAGGAGTAGGTGGACTACAGTAACACCTGGCTCACGGTCTCAGATATTGGTGTGTCTGAGCACAAGAGGGTCGATGCATTTTTTCTATCTGACAGTTGCGTCGAAAGGCACAATCAACGCAACTGTTAGCGATTGTTATTTGGACATGAATATTTGGCTTAGAAAGGCACTGATCTCTCTTTGTTTTGGAGGTTCTGCACATGCAATTTTCTCGATGGTGGTGGATTTGTAGGTACATATATGTAGTGATAATGGTTGACAGAATCATGTATGCGAAGGACATCCTACAGGACTAGCGGTTGCAGCGGTTGGTACCCATGCATTCCGGTGGATGGTTGCTCCTTTATATGGACGTCAACATATTCTTTGTTATGTTTGACCACAACCTGAATTTGTGAATTAACATCATGACAAGTAGTCATTAAGGGGGGGAGTTGGAATATTTAATTCCTACTTGTCTATGGTTGTAATTCCCTATTTGAGGAGTTTGATCCTACATAATAGGAAGTAACTAGAACTATATTTTTTCCTAGTTTAGTGTGTGGTTGAGAGAATCTCACTATACGTCTAAGATAGATTTCCTATCTTGAGATTATTTCATGTATATATATGTGTGTAATATCTTTGTGTGAGAATATAGAATTTGAATAGAGATTGTAGTGTAATATTTTATCTCAAATGACTTAAGTTCATCTTTAAATCCATTCCTCTATTATTCCCTGTAATTCTACTCTATAAGATTGAATTTACTTGATCCTAACCAAGGAAAATATCCATAATAAAATAATCAAATCATTCTAGACAATAAATTATTTTGTGAGAAGCTAAGCGTATAGAATCAATGATCCAAAACAAAATCAAACTACAACATAATGATAAATGCGAAGTGAATGAAGTGGTCAATAATCAGGCGAAAATGCAATCGAGCACCAAAAATATGGGGAAAATTCAACCAGGCTTCGATGTTTAGGAATGGATTATGGTAGAGGGTGTCAGGACTTGGAAATCGAGGGGTGATTGAAGCAAATCCCACCATGAAATTGAATCAGGGCCAGTCGGGGTTGGGAAAAAAAATTTACAAGCAGGGGAATCGATCTTGTAAATTTTTGGGGGTGAATGAGGCAAATCACACCTTGAAACAGGGGCGAATAGGGGCGAATAGGGGTTGGAAATTTCATTTTACAAGAGAAAACAGGGGAATCAGGATTTGAAAAAAAAATACAGGCCAAAACACATTTTATTGTGTTATTTTTATTGGAAAAAATATAGCATTTATTTATTTTTAAAACAATTCGCCTCTCTAAAATATAAAACCCTTAAATTTCACCCGTGTGCTAAAATTTGCCCCTAAAATTGTCTACTGTTAATTACATTGATCAATTATTAAAAATTAAATAGATAAAATTGTCTATGGTTAGTAACATTGATCAATTATTAAAAATTAATTAGATATTAGGTTTTTTTGGTTAATTTTGACCATCGAGAAACATAAACACTAGGAAATTATTTCTAGGTGCATTATCATATATTTGTAGAGTTTTAATATCGTAAATAAGAAGCAATTCTGAGGTAGAACCATTGCCACAAAATATCAGAGAAATACAATTTTTGTGAATTATTTAGTTAGCCTTTACTTTAGAGAGAAATCTTATCTATAGTTCAATTTACTGGTTGAATGGTTAGATAAAGTTTGTAATATTTTTTTTGTTTTTCTAAGAGGGACTTACCTAGCCCTAATTATTAATATAAACACATTATGCTTACTAATGAGATGCTTAGCAATGAAATAATGTTTTCGAGGTTATGCATTACCGCTATAAAATAATTATTTCTCCATAAATCAAATCCTAATATATTTGAAAGAATTTCCTTATCTGAATGATTATTTCCAAAACCACCAAGCAGTATTATTTATATTTTTTCCAATAATACTAAGGGGTAGTGTTTTCCGACATATGCACACCTTGCATTCAAATTAAACCATTTGTATTACCCATTATAATGGGAAATAATAGTGAAGTTCTTGAATGTGATGTCCCTACTAAATTTCTATAATGCTACCATTTTGGAATATGCAAGCAAGTGACTCACCCATTGAGTCAATGGCTATTGGCTTTGAAAAACAATAGATTATGAAACATGGGAAAGTAAAAATCATTTGGCTCCATCCACATGAAGATGATTTAATTATTATTTATTAATTTAATGGGTGAAAATGATTGTACATTAATTTAAATTCAACATAGAAACAGTTCACATTATTTATGTTCATTATAATACTATTAATAATAATATTTATGTAAATAATATATAAATCATAATATTATTAAAAACATAATATGGTTAACTATGATCAATCATGGCTATCAATCAAGATATCTATGGTTAGAAAGGATGAACATGTTCAACCAAGGTAAACCATTATTAACATGGTTGAATGGTCGAATGATTGTACATTAATTTAAATTCAACATAGAAACAATTCACATTATTTATGTTCATTATAATACTATTAATAATAATATTTATGTAAATAATATATAAATCATAATATTATTAAAAACATAATATGGTTAACTATGATCAATCATGGCTATCAATCAAGATATCTATGGTTAGAAAGGATGAACATGTTCAACCAAGGTAAACCATTATTAACATGGTTGAATGGTCGAACATGGTTAGAATGGTCAAGAACACTTACTATTGTGATTGGTATACATCTATCAACTTCATCAACCCTCTTCAAACATGTTCAAACATGGTCAATGAATCGACCCCAAATAGGTTGGTTGTAACTAGCACAAACACATTTATTAATGTGGTTGATATACACCCTGGTTGACCAATATTGGGTTTAACAAAGGCACTTTTTGTAGTCAATGTTTAAATGGTTGACCATGATCAAACTTGGTTAACCCTATGCTTACCATATTTAAAAATAGTCAACCTTGTTCACTCAAAGTCATCCTCAATCAACGTAACTCAACTATATTTAATTATAGTCAACTGTGGTTGACCAAAGGCATTCATTGTCAACCTTAGCAAACTATGATGATCCTTGGTCGGCCACAATAAAGATTTAATTTGATTTAATAATAAAAATATTAATATTAATAAAGTTAACTAATAATAATAATAATATTATTATTATTATTATTGTGATGTTGGAATCATATAGAAATCTACCCAACATCGCAATGTGACAAACGCTGTTGCAATGTCAAATATATTGTGGAAATGTTACATTAAATTGAAATTTATCCAATGCCACAATGACACATTAAAAAATATGGTCAACCACATTATTAAATGTGGTTTATTATGTTCAACTATGTTTGACAATCAACAATGTTTAACATCAATTAAACACAATTTCCTATTAATATTATTGATTAATATTGGTAATGTAACATGTTGTGACATCAGAATGGTATATAAATTTATCCAACATCACAATGTGACAAACATTGTCATAATGTTATATTACATTGCGATTTATTAAACATCACAATGTGACATTACAATGTTGACACATTGCGACAATTATTGTCACATTGCAGCAATGATATCCTCCTATTAGAATTGTTGACTATGTTTGCGAGTCAACACTCTTGAACTTTATTCAAACATAATTTCCTATTAATATGATTTATTAATATTAATGTTGAAACATAGTCAGCCACATTAGTCAACAAATTCAAACTTTATAGTCATTTCTTAAATGATTGACTATGATCAAGATTTATCGCAATGTGACAATCATTCTCGCAATGTCATATTAAATTGCAATTTATCCAACTTCACATTTTGACATTAAAAAATTAAATTTTAATATTAGAGTTTATAATATTTGGTTTAATATTGGGTTTATAATATTTTGTTTATACTTGGGTCTATAACTTTTGGTTTATACACGAGGGATTATAACATTGAGGTTGATAATATTTGATTTGTAGCACTGATTTATAATATTTCGTTTATAACATTAAAATTTATAATATTTGGTTTATGACACTGGGGTTTTTAATATTTGGTTTATAACATTGGAGTTTATAATATTTGGTGTATAACATTGGGTTTATAACGTTATGGTTTATAATATTTGTTTTATAACATTAGGATTATAACATGGGGTTTATATATTTGGTTTATAACATTGTGGCTTATACATTAGACTTTATAACATTGGTTTATAATATTTGGAGTTTATAATATTTGGTTTATAACATTAGCCTATGACATTAGGGTTTATAATACTTAGTTTATAGAATTAGTTTATAACATTAATTTTAGAGAATTGGAGTTTATAAAGTTCGGTTTATAATATTTGATTATAACATTGAGGTTTATAATATTTCATATTTATAATAATTTGTTTACAACATAAGGATTTATAATATTTGGTTTTTATTTGAGTTTAGAATAATTAGCTTATAACATTGGGGTCTATAATGTTTGGTTTATAATGTTGGGGTTTATAATATTTGTTTTTAACATTGGTTTATAATATTTGGGGTTTATAATAATTGATTTATTTGGTTTATAACATTAATGTTTATAATATCGTTTATAACATTACATTTATAACAATGTGGTTATAATAGGACAAGTCTACTGAGGCGAAGGAATTGCTGAGACGGTCAAAAGTGGTTGGAATATGGGCAAAACAAATTCAAAAAATCTAGTAGTAATAACATTTAAATCATGTTTTTGATGGTGGAAATGGATTCAGCACCATCAAAAACCTTTGGGGCACCCAAAATATTGAAATTTCAGTGTTGTAACTTGGATTTACAAAAATTCTTGCCGAAATTTATTAAAATATTGCCATAATTTCCATAGTTTTCAAGCAAAAAAAGTAGGCTAGTTAGATTACGGGTTTATAATATTTTGAGTTTATAATATTAGGGATTTATAATAATTAGTTTATAATATTTGGGCTTTATAAGTGTTTATAATATTTTGTTGACCATATTTGGTTTATAACGTTTGAGCCTATAGTATTTCAAATTTTAATATTCCTGTTTAATAATTAGATTTAATATTGTTATTTAATATTTGAGTTTTTAATATTTGGATATAATATTTAAGTTTTTTAATATTGAAGTTTAAATATTGAATTTAATATTAGGAGTTATAATATTTAGTTTTTGTATATAAAAATAATATATATGGCTTAATATATAATACTTTTATTTTATATATCTATATCTATATCTATATCTATATATATATTAACTCCATTATATATATAATTATTACTATATTAATAAAAGATACTATATATATTAATATTAATATTAATTATTTATTAATATAAATATATATTTGAGTTTATAATTATTATAATTGTATAATTATAGTATATTTTGATTATTTTTTTTAAGATTTTATATTATTTGAAGTTTATAATATTGGGTTTAAAATATTTAGTTTATAACATTGGGGTTTATAAGAATGATTTATAATATTGGGGATTATAATGTTTGGTTTATAACATTAGCGTTTATAATATTTGAGATTTATAATATTTGTTTTATTTGGGGTTTGTAATATTTTTTTTAACTATTTTTGATTTACAATATTATGGAATATTATGGATTGTGGATTATAATATTTTGAATTTTAGTATTTGAGTTTTTAATATTTGGTGTTTAATAACATTGAGGTTTATAGTGTTTAGTTTATAATATTTGAGGTTTATAATATTGGGGTTTGAAATATCTTGTTTATAGGATTGGTTTATAATATTTGTCTTATAAAATTAAGGTATAATATTTTATTTATAATATTTAGTTTATCAATAAATTTGGGTTTTATAACATTTGGTTTATGAAATTAGGTTTTATAATATTTGGTTTATAGCATTTTTTTATAATATTTAGTTTATAACATTGGGGTTTATAACATCCATTTATATTAATTGATTTATAACATTGGGGTCTATAATATTTTGTTTATAATATTGAGATTCATAACATTGGTTTATAATATTTGGTATGTTTTGTATGTAATATTTCATGTATAATATTGGGTTTAATATATATATATATATATATATATAGTTTACTATTAGGGATTTTTAATATATAGGATTAATATATAGAATTTAATATAGAATTTTTTTAATATAGGGTTTATTATATATATATATATATATATATATATATATATATATGAGTTTATGTTTATTACAATTTTGTATTATTATAGTATATTTGAGTTCATTATTCCCTAATGGAGGTGGTAATGGATGAGACAGTGGTTCAAGAAGAGGAAATTAATCCCCTCCAACACGATGAATAATTTGAAGAGGCATGTCAGGAAATCCATTGATGGCGATAACAAAATCTAAAGGTTCAAAAACGACTGAGGAGTATATGTGTGTTTTGGTTTGCCGCAGTTCACAACTGTCAGTTTCAAGGAATGGGTTGTGAGATTTTGGTAGGAACATTCTTTCTTGGAATACAGGGAAAATATCTATCACAACCATCCCTCTCCCTCCACTATGATAACTCAAATATGAGTAGTAATTCGGGAAATAATGGTTTCAATTTTTTCAAATAGGTGGTTTTGGGCATATTAATCTAGGACCCTGGTTTTCTCTAGAAGATTTAGGTTGTGGGTAAGCTTCTACAATTGCTATGTGTTGTTCACCATCTTGGACAGGCTGTCTTCGTATTCTCTGTCAAGGATTCTTTCTCACCACAATGTGGGTAAAGGTTTCATGTTTATTTAAATAATTTTTTTTCTTCTCAAGAAATGTTCTCTGGCAGGTCTGGTAAAGTCAGTTTAGAGGTTCCTGGTGTGTTCTTGGTGGTTTCTGGTGTGGTCGATGGAGGCAGAGGTCCATTTTCAATGATTTTTCTTCACCTTTGTCATATTTTTTCTCTAGAGGGTTTATTGGGTGGTGGGTATGTAGCCCTAGGGATGTAATTTTCCTGTTATTGGTCCTAGAATCCATTTGGTGTTTAGTAAGGACTAGAGGAGTTTGTGCCTATGGTGGTGGTTTGTGACTAGAGAGGGTGGTCATTGGTACTACCTAGTCAAGGGTGCATAAAGAGGTCACAATCTCATCAATGGGTATTT
This sequence comes from Pinus albicaulis, assembly GCA_034641835.2. Classification (NCBI taxonomy): domain Eukaryota; kingdom Viridiplantae; phylum Streptophyta; class Pinopsida; order Pinales; family Pinaceae; genus Pinus; species Pinus albicaulis. Next base: position 1,182,724,533 of record CM076580.1, on the reverse strand, counting down.
TGGTGATACACATTCCACTTCCTACATTGGTTGGTTATCTAGCAAGGTGTCTAGGGTTCCTTTATGTAGTTGGTTCATTGGGATGAAGTATCCATGTGGGTGCTGTAGTTGGTATATATAAATTTATGCAGTGCTATTAAGGACAAATTCGCAGAGGTACAAGTCCTCAGGGCCAAGGTGTAGCTCATCGAATGGACCACCGAGATGATGGAGAAGTCATGGAAAAAAAACCTACCAAATCTACTGGGAGAGTAAAATTACCGCTCCCTTTAGTTCCCCAAAAGTGTAGATTCATTAGGTTACTACATTAGTTGATAATTTGGCTCAGGAATGGCATGTTGACCGTAACGAGATAATTTATTTTCTAAAATACGCCCAACACAACTAGTGGCATATGATGGATAGGTTGGTTTCCATTCGTCAAGGTTAGAGGAGGATAGAGGATATCCTGAATTATCTTGAGTGTAAAATTTATTATATGGAAGTGCATCTGCACAAAGCCTCTCATCTTCCTCCACTATGTGAGAATTCTCCAGATGAACGTGCTCTAGGTAATATAGTTGATCAAGGATGGTTGTCGGTTGTATTTTGATTCTTGAACTCTTTTGATTAATTTGGGCAATAATATGGACTTCCAAAAAAATATTCATGTTTAGTATATATTTTTTATATAATTAATATTAATAATATATATTTAAACTTAGTATATATTTTATATATAATTAATATTAATTATATATAAGGGGGGGGGGGCTCAATTGTTTAATATGAGAAATGTGAAATTGTTGTAACTTGAAAGACCCAGGTTAAAATCCCCCCTATTGCGACCCGAGTTGCGGGGAGGAGGACATATCATAGCCCACCAGAGGTTTTATAGTAGTAACATGTCATGTGGGCTGCTGGGTTCCTCTGGGTTACAAAGAAAATAAAAATAAAAATAAAAATATTAATTATATATATAATAGTCTAAGTTATAGATGAAATATCCTTTTTCACATGAATTCACAAAAATCCGGTAATACATTTTGAATATTTTTTATTGTTTAGAATACAGTTTTGAATGCATAACTGTATTCAGCACCCTCAAAAGGCCTAGTCTAACTTATAGAGAAAATAAATTTTTTCACATGGAAAAATAAATAAATATTTTTAATAATAATGATATGCTATTAGTTTCAAATATAAATATTAATATATTATTATATAATAACATAATATTGTATTAATATAAAATACAATATATAATATAATATTAATATAATAATTATATCGATATATAATAATGTGATTATTATTATTATATAATTATTATCAATCATATATTATTTGGTTTGATCACTCTAGAGGTAGCTTTGAGCTTAAATCTCTCCCATACACTTAACAATTATTAATATGGTTGATATAACTCTAGATGCCTATATAAACTACATTTACTAATGTGATTAACACATTTACTAATCTCGTTGTACATTTAATTGAGGATTAGTATTTAAGTGCGACATTTTGGAGTTTTCCCGGGGCTAGAATCGAGGGAAAACAATTGTAGCCAAATATTGATTTGTGTTGTTTAAACTAGTTTTTTAACTACATATATGGATTCAATACCCTCAAAAACCCATGGGACCCTCAATTGTGAAGGGTCCCCCTCTAAAACTTGTGATTTTAATGAATCCCCATAGGATTCTAGACAAATCATATCAAAAATTAAATAGGAAAACTTTCCAAAAAATAACACTTAAATACTAGTTTGCTTGAAATAGAACTATCAAGATATATCAATCAAATTAATAAATATAGTTATACTAGTAGTTGGTTTTATTATTTTGTAATAATTATTATTATACCTGAAAATAACTTATGTAAATTACGCCACACATCAATGTAAAACCTGTACCTGAGTGGCACCAAATATGATAGTGTTGTTGGGATTGACATCATATGAAAACAAAACACTAGTTTACTTGATATAAAACTATATATATTTTTTTTGAGAAGAAATAAACTTCTGGTTTATATTATGTACAAGTGCATATCTAAAAATCATTTTTCAATACATATGTTCAAATAAAAAAGTGTTAAGTAATATTTTAGAATTGTAAAATCCCCAGAAAAGGTGTATCAATAATCCACCATATATGCTAGGGTCTGTGATATCAATCGTAAACATCAAATGGAGAAAGGATACCCATACAAAAAGTTAAAACTGAAACAAAATTTGCACATACCCCTCGCTCCCTGCCATTGTATTAATATATCCATATAAAAGAGGATCAACAATTTTCTTTTTGCTGCAGGAAAGAAAAAAAACACCCGAATAAAATATATATATATATATATATATATATATATATATATATATATATATATGTGAAAGTTCACCCATAAATTTTTTTGGCCATGTAGACCAGTCCTTCATATGTCATTAGATTTGGAAAGTGCCTTGTGCTTGTATAATGCCAACCTAATATAGAAAGTAGTGCATTTGTCCAAAATTATCGCCAAACCCCATCTTAGAGAGACGGCCAACCTCAAAATTTTCTCCCTAAAGATGTGATGAAATGTAATGTGGTTGAAAGATCCCCTCAGTATATTTATCCTTTCCATCAAGTGTGTGACGTGAGGAGGGGAGAAATAAATGTGTAATATCCTTATTTTTTTGCATTTATTTAGACAATTGAAAATCCTAAAAGTTTTAGTGGACTTAAAGGAAAAATATGTGTGGATATATTATTTTTAGATTTAATAAATGTGGAAATTTAATTATTGCGCAAAGACTAGAGTAAATTGGAGATCAGGATTTCAAGTCCATGAGGATGGAATTAAATCCAAAGACTTTCCCAAAATCGCCAAAAATCCTTGGAGAAAATAAAATGAAATAAATATATTAGATTTGAGATAAAAATATAAAAGATACCTTAGTATTGAGAAAAGGTGAAATAAAACTAGAAAGAGGAAAAAGCTAGTTTTAAGGAGATTTTGTGGAAAAAACAAAATTAAAGCCTAGGCTAAAGGAAAACATCATCCTAATTTAACTCGACGTGGTTATGGAAACATGCTGAAGGAAATCAAGCTTAAATAAGCCATTCCTGGGTAGACAAGAGGTTGTCTACACCTTGGAGGAATTAGTCTCTACTCGGGGGGAGCTGTGGATGAAAGCTCAAGGTTGGGTGGAAAATAGTCTTTACCAGAATTGGTATGCAAAGTTATTTATGATTATGTTATTATGATGATGATTGAGTAAGTTTTAAAGTGGTTTAGTTATGGGTTAACTGAAAACTGTGTATCTTGAATTATAAATTTGTGTGATGAGTTATTTTACTATTTGGGAGTAAAGTGTCATATGTATTTAATAGAAAAATAACTATAGTAGGTATAGTTAAATTATCTATATAGTTACATATACTAGTACAATTAGTTGACCAACATATAGAATCTCTAAAACCAATTAGAAGGGTTTAAATTTGTTGTTAGGTCTATGATAACTGCTCGAGTACACGTATAAAGCACATCATTAGGATTAAATAATATTCTAAAGATATTAAGAAAAACATATGAATTGACAGTAGAAATACATAGCTATTTCGGTAAACAAAGAGAAGCTGAGAGGTAAATAATTGAATTGATTTATTCCATTATGCCAAGAAAGTACTATTACAAATAACTTATCTTAGATTCAAACTGTACATATTCCTAAATTAAGAAGTATGCCAACATCTAGATATAACACATGGTTGAAAAGATAATCATGCAACAATTATACTTATGGAGGTACTATGTAAATTGAAAGGAAATTATATAACTGTCCAAAGTATATAAAACTCCTCTGATAGAGGTACATATAAAATAATATAAAAAAAATAAATTAAAATATCGGTGACAATAGTATAAGTCTTAATGACTGAAGGTCATCTTTTACTAAGATTAACTACAATTTGAAGAGTTTAAATTCACATAGGTTGTCAGAGCCAAGAATGCTGAGACTTGTACATTGTGAGAACTAACATGTAGATAGATGAAACAAAATTTATTGTCAATTCCCTTGGGAAAGCAAGATGAAGTGACTGTGGTGTAGATTGTGAGATCTGAAGTACCTGTACGAAAACCCACAGAGAACTGGGTTAAATTTAGATCAAATAGAATAAAATCAATAGCCAAAGTGGTGATACTTGTAAAATAAGGAAAAATAAAATTATACCTGTTGTTGACCGGATAATAAATCTTGCGGACAAGATCGATCTCCCTAGTACCAAAAGGTAATCTAGCAAAAAACAGCCAAATAAACCTATCTTTCTCTAGACATATGCGATTTACAAAATAATACTATAAAGGTGTTAAGGTCTTACCGTAGATCTAATGCTTGTTCGAAGTAGTTGTCCCTCGGTCACTTGAAGGAGTTATCTTTATAGACCTGCAGTCACAAACAAGCAAACATTAAATAACACTTGTATAGTAAATATTATAAATCATGCCTATCATGGTGATCAAGGAATCCATGAAATAAACAGTTAATTAACATCTTATTGAGACAAATGAATTCATTTGTATTAACTTTGAATAAAGAAAACCTTACAACCTTAGCCTTGATGTTGAACAGGCCTTCCTAGGGTTCGAAGCAGGAATCTACTCTACTTTGAAAAGCCTTGCACTCTTCCAACCGAGACAGATAGAGGTATGTGATCTTTCCTCACAAAATCTTAGTTAAATGAGTCTGAATCCCAATAGCACTTTTCCTCAAATAATTCTAAAGCTTGAACTCCCCTTGAGGCTACCCAATGCCTCTTTTATAGTGCAAAAGAGGAGGTTTCAGTTCCAAGTATGAAGGGATAGAATTCTCCTTCAATGGTATAAGCTCCTCACATCAAGGGGTTAGCTCCTTAAGGAAAGGGATACATGAACCTCAAAAGAGCGGTTCTGCCACCGCAAGATTCCTTCCAGAGGCTTATAGAATTTACTGAAAGTGGGATTTTTGAGTTTACTTGCGCTTTTTTAATCTTTTACAGGGGCACGCACCCTTAACATAGATAAAGTGCATTTAGGTACGTAGGAGTCATGAACATTAGGTGTGGGACCGCAAGCAAGACAAAGAGAAAGTGCGATACCAGAGTTAAAGAGATTTTTGAGAACTTTTCTCTTATTTTTAAGGCTTGACATGAGGAACTGATGTGTTAGACTTGAAAAAGAGGAACTATGAGTGATAATGAGCTCATACAGATAGAAGAATGTCAAGATGACAATTTTCAGTGCAACAGATTGCCCCCTAAAGTGAAAAGTCTAGAATAGAAGAAGATGAAGTCTGTCATGTATGAAGAGTGAAGTACTTTATCATTTCAAGGATTAGCTTGTGGACACCCCAGTCAGAACCTGTAAAAACATTCAATGAAAAATATATATATGTGAACATATCATCGCTGAGGTAGGCATTCCCATACTCAGATCAAAACTAACTAGAAAACTGATTTAAACTATTTTGATACAGGAATGATTTTCAATACATCAACAGTATAGACATGTGTAGACACAGTATGGACACATCCATATGTTTATGAATATTCCACTGTATAAATGAATAACAAAAATTCCTCGCAACCTGGATGGTATAAACTAGCTCCAAGGTCTTGATTTCCGCTTCTTGAACTAGTACGATTCTATCCATGTGAATGAATGTGTCAAAGTCGAACATGGTAGAAACCACTAGATTACCAGTCAATAATGTAGACTGTTAACAAGTGTGAGAGTAACCACCAGTAATGTCAATGGCCCTCAAAGTACTCAGTACAATCCATGAAATGTGAATGAATGAGCTGAAGTCGAACATGTCATGGAATCATTCAATCGAAGGTAAATGATGCAACCTGTCGTCGAAGGTGAGAAACCTGCCATTGAGGCATGCAGATTTGAAGGTACTAATGATTTCTAGATCAAATTCCTAGATAATGAGCTGTCGTCGATAGGAAGTGATCCGTCGTAGGGAAGCCCACAACACGAAATCATAGATCAAGTTTTGAAGAAATATATCGGCAAGGACTGACTCATGGATGGTCAAAATAGATGACAGATATTTTTCAGATGAATGGTTTGTTTGAACTGTCCTCTTGAACACATAACGACACTGCAAATGGTTTGGTGACAATTGACCCAAAGCTAATACCCATAAAATGGATGAAGACTTTCAAAATGGTTTGATTAACTGTTAGGCAAAGGATTTCCCAACCCAGGTGAAGAAAAGTGTCATGTTCAAGAGTGGTTAACTAGATTTTTGAATAATCAAAATACAACAAACAAGTTCATTTTTCTCTCTTTTCCCCCACCATTTCTGGAAAGTACCTCTTTATTTTTGACAAGCTTGAGGAGGATAACATTTGCTTGTTTATAAGCTCATCCTTCGGATGAGTCCAACTTAGTTTAAGATTCGAACCCTAAGAAGGAGTGGTTCGTTCCTATTTTGAAATTGAACAGGTCCTTTACTGTTAAATTTTAACGAGTCCAGTATAGGAGAAACTCGGTGTTTTTTCAATTTTAGGGAGTCAGAAGAAAAAACTTAAGAATACTCCATGGGGGTACTTTTTCACAAATTTAGTCTCTTGAGCCTAAAAAAGGATAAAATAATGCAGGAGAGAACTCTGTTGATCATAATTAGTCAACATATACCTTTTCCGTAATTAGTCCATTTTAGTCCGTAAAAGGGGTAAACTTATACTGAAAGGACGAACATTCATTTATTTTAATGAGTTCGAATAATCAAGTGCTCGACAATCTTTTCAATTTTTTTTTTGTAAATTTAGTCTCTCAAGCCCGAAAAAGGATAAAATAATGTGGGAGAGAACTTTATTGACCGTAATTAGTCAACGTATACCTTTTTCGTAAATAGTCCATTTCATTCCATAAAAGGGGTAAACTTATACTGAAAGGACGATCATTCATTTATTTTAACGAGTTCGAATAATCAAGTGCTCGATAATCTTTTCAATTTTTGAGAGTCTAAAAAGAGCTTAAAAGAGGACTCCAGGTTTTCACTTTTTCGTGAATTTTTTAAAGAAATTTTCGATGAAACTGCAATGAGTACCCTCGAAATATCACTATCCCAGAGTAGGAAGGAAAGTGTGTAGTTGCAGGACCTCTATTGTAGGTAGTGGATGTAACCAAACCGTTAAAACTGAAGGAACTCAACATTGGAATGGAAGAGTAGCCCAAGATGGCCAAAATTGGGGATTATTGGGATGATGATACAGTTGGCAAGATCACAGAGCTATTGACTGAATATCAGGACCTGTTCCCTACAAATTTCTCTGAGCTAAAGGAAATCGTGGGAGATATGGGTGTCATGAGAATTACCTTGAAGCCAGATGCATGTCCTATTAAACAATGGCCCTATCGGCTAAATCCTAATTATAAATAGAAAGTCAGGGTGGAAATCGACAATATCTTGGCTGCAAGTATGATTGAGGTAGTATAGAAATCAAATTGGGTAATTCCTATGGTGCTCCAAGAAAATAAAACCAAATGAGAGATAAGGATCTGCATAGATCTGCACAAACTAAATGATGTCTGTGTACATGATCCTTTCCCTACGTCATTCTTTGATGAAATTTTGAATAATGTGGGAGGTCATGAAGCGTACTCGTTCACTGATGGGTTTTCAAGATACCATCAGGTCAATATAGCACCTAAATACTGCATGAAGACAACCTTCGTGACTGAGTGGGGATCTTTCCAGTACACTATCATGCCGTTTGGGCTGAAGAATGCCCCTACCATTTTCTTGCCTGTAGTCGTAGTAGTATTGGAAGAGTTCATTCACAAGTTCCTGGAGGTCTATTTTGATGATTGGATAGTTTTTGGGTTAGTAAAGAAGCATGTGTCAATGCTGCGTATGATGTTGGATGCTTGTAGGAAACACCAAATTTCACTAAACATCAAGAAATTCATATTCTGCGTGCCATTTAGGATTTTGTTGGGGCACGTTGTATGTCTGCAGGGATTTATGGTTGACCTAGCCAAGATTGAAATTATCATCAATTTAGCAGACCCCACCACTGAGAAACAACTAGGCTCCATCCTAGGGCACTTAAATTTTAATTAGCCCCAACTAATAGGAATATTCAATTTTGTTTTATTTTTCATGATTATGAATAAAATTTTAAAGGAGGACCAATAATAACTCCTAAACATCAAAATAAATCAATGCTCAATGTGAAACAAGCTAAATATGAGCTACTTTCATAAACACACTTAAGTGTGAACAAGGCTGGGCCAATTGACTGGGTCAACAGGACCAAATCCAAAATGCTGTCTACATGCAATGTATCTCCTAAAGGCATAATGCAGTTCATGTTGGAGGTCACTCATGTGAATGAGGCTAAATCATCAAGGTGGTTTAGGGTTTGAAAAGATTTCCAAATTATAAAAGGAGGAGGAGGACACCAAGGAGAGGTTTGATTATTGGATATTTCTCAAGGTGTTGTCTGTTTAGAAATTCCTTATTCTCTGGCTTTTTAGCTGAGAATAGTTTTGTTTAGCACTTGGGTATTCCTAGTCGAGAATCCCACCTCCTTCCTTGAGCAGCTCTTGGAGGAGACTTGTTCTATCTTGTCCACTATCAGGCTTTGGGCCAAGATTCATCTTCCAACCACAATTCAGATCTTGTTGAGGGTTTGATTTTTTTTGCAAGCTGCAGCAGTGGAAGCTAGATCTATTCAGATCTAATAAAATATAGTGACTCTTCTCAGTGAGTGTGTCTTTTAACCTCGTGGAAGAGTGTATTGGATCATTAGAGCTGCACTTTCATATATAGGCATCAGGCCTATTCAGTACGAAAGTTAACAACGCAGTTTCTATCCCATAACTACATTATCTGCAAGAGGGAATTTGTAGGATGGTTGAGAAACATTTTGGAGGAGTGATCTCTGGTGTTAAGGGGCTCTCCTTGCACTGTGGTGATCCATGGATTGGCCATCCAATACATGTTCATTTCAGATATGATTTGCATCTGATTCTATTTACTGCAGAATTCCTGAATATTACTGCAGGACTGCAACTTAGATCTCAGATCTACTCACTGTTGTTCATGATTTGCTCAGATCCCCAAGGGGGGTGTATTAAGGAGCCCATCTAGTACACAGATCTGTATTGGATCTATCTTTTTGTGTACATATCTGCTCTAGATCTGATGTGTTATATATATCAGCTATAGCATCAATAAAATAACGCTGACAGACTTTGCAGTCCCATTTTGCTGTTGCAGCACCTCAATCTTGAGGGTTTCTTCATGTAATTATTTTGTTTATCTATTGTACATTGTATGAACCATGCTATAGATCTGATTTTCTGATGTCCATACCATATTGCATCCATCACCTTCAGAAAATCACGCTGTCTGTGCTTCAGTAATTTTTGCAGTAATTAAGTCATGGGGATTGGGCATTTCTAAGTCATATCGGGAGTGGGAGACCCGTTTAACATAGCTAGAGTCATTTTTTTTGCTGAAATTTGGTATGTGAGTCCCACATGACCTAAGATATGAGATCCCACCATCAATTTCCCTTAATTTTATGCTCATCTCTGAAATTAACCTTTTTAGGGCATAAATTGCTGCTTTTCCCCAACTTTTGGCTCATAAAATGAAGTACAGTTCGTTGTTGTAGCTTGGATTGATGGCTATGTGTTTTTTAACATGTCCTATGAGCTTATTTGATGTTTCATATCCATTACTGAGTTTATATATTGCTGCAGTCCCTCATTGGACATTTATCAAGCCATACTAGGTGTTGGAGGCCTGTTTGCCCCACCTAGAAGGATTTGTTTTTGATATCCTCTTGGATTTAGGACTTATATACTCAGATATAAGGGATCCAAGTGCTGGTTTCAAATCCTATAGCAACCATTCTTGGAAAATGCGTTTTCCAGTCATGCCTTGCTGACAGTTCCCATTTTGGGATATTGCTGTGCACACTGACATTACAAAAGTTATTCAAGGGTACACCCTTATCACTATGCCAATGGAGAAGCTTCTCAAGAAGGATGTATCCTTTTCCGGGATGAGGAGTGTCAAAATTTTTTGAGCTACCGAAGGAGAAGATGGTCACCGCGCCTATCCTCATATTTCCGTACTAGATGAAGGACTTTCACGTGCATGCAGATGCATCAAGGATAGCCCGGGCACTCGTCTGAAGGCACAAGAGAAGGAGACATTGATCACCTCGGTTGCATTTTCTAGTAGGAAACTCTAGCACGTGAGTTTATCTATTCTACCACTCGAGGGGGAAGGATTGGCAATGGTGTACGCCATGTAGAAATTTAGGCACTATCTATTGGGCAGACACTTCAAGATGTTCACGGATCATTCAACTTTAAAATACCTGGTCAATAAGCCTGTGTTAGGGGTTGAAGATCTGTAGGTGGTTACTGCTATTCCAGGAGTATGATTTTCAAATGATTGTGAAGCCCAAGAGATTGAATGCAGGACCTGATCACTTGTCTCAGATTAAGAGTGGAGAAGAGCCAAATAATCTAGAAGAAGGGTTACTCGATGCCCAAATTTTTGCTATAAAGGTGGTTAAAGAGAAATTTTCAGAAATTATTCACTTCTTAACCACAGGAATGGAATCTGTAGGCCATTCAGTACAACAAAAAAAGGAGTTGGTAGCTCGCACAACTGATTTCACCATAATTGTTGGTCAATTGTACAAGCTTGGAGCAGATGAGGTGTTGCGGATGTATGTATTAGAACACGAGAGACAAGATATCTTACCTGAAGCCCATGGCGGGGTGGTAGGAGGTCACTATGCAGAGAAAGAAACTGCTTGGAAGGTGTTGAGGGTCGGGTTGTGGTGGCCCACATTGCATAGCAACACCTACAGATACTGCCGAGATTGTGACTTTGTAGGACCCATAAATCACCCAGGAAAGAAGACAAGTGCTCGTTACATCATTATTGAAACAAATTATGTGACCAAATGGGTAGAAGTGAAGGCTATAAGGGATTTCACTGCAGATACCGCTACGCACTTCATCTTTGAGCACATTCTGACTCGGTTTGGCTGCCCAAATATCTTAATGAGTGATAGAGGTAATAATTTTGTTAATGAAACTATTGAAGCTTTGGTAGAAGAATTCCAGATCCACGATGCAAAGAGTACCCCATACCACCCACAAGCAAATGGGGATGTAGAGGCCTTCAACAAAATTTTGGAACATGCACTAACTAAGGTTTGTAATGTTGAGCGAAGTGATTGGGATGTGCGCATCCCCTTAGTTCTCTGGGCCTATAGGACCATGTGTAAGAAACTGACTAGAAAAATGCCTTTTAGGATGGTCTACGGGAAGGAGGCCATCCTGCCCATGGAATATGTCATCCCCAACCTGTGCATTGAAGCTTCTACGAACATGGCAGAACCCGACACATGGAGGAATGCTTGGCGTAGCTGGTTTCCTTGGAAGAGGATCGGTTCATTGCTAAATTTCACCAACAGGTTCAAAAGGCTTGAGAAAAAGCTTGACATGATCGACATATCTGAAAAAAGGTATTCAAGGAAGATGAATTGGTGTTGCTCTACGACAGCTAGTTTGTGTGCCACCCAGGAAAATTCTGTAAGCACTAGTTCGGCCCATACATCGTGAAAGAGATTACAGATGGTGGTGCATTCATATTGGCTATGTTGTGTGGAGACTACCTACTTGGTTATGTTAATGGAAGTTGTCTGAAACCTTATAGGGACAACACGACGCCTACCAAATGACTATATCACAAAAGTAGCTGTATAAGGGATGTTGTGCACACAAAGAAGAAAAAGCGAAGGGGGGTCTGACGGGAATGTAGGGGTATTGTGCACGAAATGAGGTGCGCAAGGTTGCGATGGAGGCATAGGGGTAGTGCGCAGCTGGAAAAACTAGCCATTTGAATCAAGCAGCAGAGGAGGAAAATATATTTTTCCTTGGGAATGGCGACCTAGCCGCATTTAATGAAGAAGTATTAGGAAAATTATTACTGTTTCTATCATAATACCATTCGTTTAATGCTCAACTAATTGTTTTTACTATGGGCGGCTCACAATACGAAGGGCATGGGTTTTCGTTGGCCCTCTTACTATGATAAAAAATGATGCCCCATGGTCCTCCATAAGCTCTGTTCTCTAGCCACCTGGGTAAGCTTCATATCTGGCTGTGAGTCCCATTCCAATTCCAGCAACCCCAAATTCATATTTTGTGCTAGGATGACATCCATAAATCCTGCAGAGGAACTCTCGATGCCCCTCATGGCATCTATGGTGAAAGAATAAGACAAGGTCCGAGAATTTATTGTGGAAATTATAGAAGTCACATCCACCCCAGTGAAGGTGAATGTAAAGACGAAAGGCAAGGGAAAAATTTCGAAGTGGGCTTCATCCAAACCCCACACTTCACCACGAAATGTCTCGTCTCCCCGACTGGCTTCTAGAGAGCGTTCAAAAAAAGGTGACTTATCCAAGCGGTTGATGACCAATGAACCACCACAAGCATAGCTAGTTTTGCGGGGACCATCGTATGTTACACCAATGAATCCTTTGACACATAAGCCGCAAGACCTTGATGCGATCTGGGACCACCTGTAGATGCCCCTATGTCCCCAATAAGTCCCGGTGGTTGGAAAAATGGACGACTTGCTTCCCCAAATGAAGTTGGATGATTATGAACTAGCCAATGAAGTCACATTTTTGGAACTGTACCCTGAAAATTACCTGGAGCACGTCCTATATGATACTGTACTGAAAGAATAACTAGTGCCACGAGCATGTGGGTTCCACAATGTAGGCATCCTCAATATGCTCAGGATCCCATATTTTGGGTGATACGCCATTACTGGCCTCTACGTTCGCCAATTGATGACCTTGGTCAACGATGGCACACTCTGGATTCAAGGAAAAATCCCAACTAATGCCACACTAATCCATAGGATCACTAGACTGCCGATGAGAGGGTCCCATCCGGTGACAGGCTTTAGTAAGAGTACGAAGCTACAGGTTGCCATAGAAGTAAAAAATACTTACATGGTTGAATGAGACAAACGGGGATTTTTGGTTAAGACCATCAATGATCGAGTGGTGCATGTTGGCATCCTGATCCTGGGTTGTAAGCTTATGGGGAAATTCTGGTCAAAGACAGTTCCAGCACATGGTAGTGCCTTAATAGCCAAGTGCGAAAAATAGGTGCTCTATAATTGGTCCCAATTCCTCTGTGAGAAGCTTCTGGAGAATGTGCGTGAAACATAGGAGTAGAGGATGCCATTCTGCTATTCATGGCTCCTATTACTAATTTCTCTGGTCACATGGGAGACCCCAAAGGATGCAGTCCTTCCTGACATTGAGCCCGACCTCTACGAAGGGGCATGTTATACCAACCTATGGGACTCAATGAATGAACAACGAGTCGAAGAAAATAAGATTTTTCGGGTTCTGTTTTTCAGCGCGTTAAGTAAGGTGATTCATTCTTAGCCACTCCTCTCACCAGTAATATATGAGAAGTATAAGAGTGTGGCAATATTTCAGGTCACAATGCATCATATCATGATCAAGGCCCGTAACAGCCCTAATTGGTATCCCTTGCAATACATGGTTACAGAAGAAGAGGTTGATGAGGTTGTCACCGCATGGCCAAAAGCATGGAATATTGGGCTAGGCCCTGCCAAGTTGGCTACCACCCCGACTGAGCCAACCCCAGATCCTCCTAACACAGTGCCTACAGACACCACTACGGGGCATCAAGAACCAGGGGGCGATCAGCAAAAGCATGATGTCGAGACAAGTGGAGTTGCCAGGGGAGGGTGCAGATCCCCCACACGGCACTAAGCGCATAGGTAAGCCCACCAAAGGGAAGCGAAAGAAGCACAAAGGTGACAAGTCTAGGGCCGACACAAAAGTGACCTTGACAGAAGATGACTTGGAGAAGATCGCAGACATTGTAACCATAGCATTTTAAGAATAGTGGACTACCCTTGAAGATCAGCACAAGGCCGCGGTGGAGGCCTTGTAGTCTGGGCTGTAGGTACTTCAGCTCAAAGCAAATACACTTCAGGTGAGCATGAACCAGGTGAGGCAGATTCAAGTGAGCCTGCCAAAATAGATTCCAGTGAGCCAGCCAACCCTCGTTACAGCCTTGGTCACAGTGATCGATAGAAGGATCTACCCTCTCCCGGGTGCAACATTCACAGTAATACCTCCATTTATTTGCGAGCAAGTCTACGCGTGTTCAGAGGTCGATGTCGACATTGCAAGACTAACAAGTGAGAAGCTACACGCTCTCCACCTGTCCATTTCCGGTGAACTCCAACACAGGGAAAATCAGGCATGGCACCAACTCAGTACGACCGAGAAAACATTTGTGGCCAATGTTATCGAAGACGCCCAAGCCTGGGCTGCACGACCTGTGGTAGTTGCGCAACAAGCCAAACTAGAGCATCTGATAGAAAAGTTATGTGAAGATATATCAGACGTGATTTTTGCCTTTGCTATTCCATAGGTAAAGGTTGAAGGCTTGGTTGCTATAATAAATGAATATAGGATAGAAGTCCAAGCTATCAAAGCAGACTTGTAGCAACACATTTCTGCACTGCAAGCCAAGCTGCAGCCATAATCCCCTCCCGCAGTGCGTGCCCAGTGAGCTGAGTTGGTCAAGGAAGCCATGAGAAGCATTTCATCACACATCAATAGGGCACAGAGTTGTTAGATACTGCTATGGAACTATGGTCCATGATGCAGTTCGATCCCCTCCTCCGACAATTCAACCAGAAATTGCGCCAAAAAGAGAAAGAGTTTGAACAGATGGAAGCTACCATGCCCACCCTTATGGCCGCCCAATGCTTAGCACACCTCTGTACTAGCCAAGCCATCAGAGATAAAATTGAGGAGCTCTACCATAAGAAGCAGGTCCTAAACAACCACCTGAAGCCATGGGCAGGTGAAGCTCTCAAGCTTTCACAAGATTTAGACGTGGAAATTGTTATCACCAAATTGATTCTGATGGGCTGCTCATCAATCAACTTAATGTAACTCTTTCAAACAAATTTTGATTGAAGATTAGCCTCTTAAGTTTGAAAGGGCTCTCTCAAGGTAATTTATGATTTTCAATGGAAATTTATATGGCTAACTCTATAACTGTAACTTGATTTTATTGATTGCAAGTTGAAAATGTAAGGAGTTGCTACCTTTGGGCTATGGGGTAAATATCAGTAAAATCAATGAAAGTATTTCTTCTTATGGAAACTGAGGCAATGGAGGCTTCAATGAAATGATAATACACACACAACACATGAAGAATACAACAGTTTAGCCTATAAAGGAAGTCAAATCATGTTACCATGAGTTTTGAGTAATTATACATCGAAATTAACTATAGGCATTAAACATGAAAGATATAGAAAATATAACACATTAAAAAACTCCATCAAATCTCAGGTAAAGAAGAAAATATCATTGTATATTGCTGAAACTGAAAACTATTACAGAGTAGTAGTTTGGTGCAATATTCTCCAACCAGGTGATATTCGATTTTCTGTCTATAAATAAAATCCTTTTACATTGCATAGGATTTTGGATCACCAAACCTTAACTCTGACAGCTAACATAACTGAAAACTACTTTCTTGGAACAAAAAAAGACAGCTAGTCTCTAGAGACTTACATTCCTAATAGGACTCTAGTTATATCTATTACAACTACTAACTAAAGGAGTGCATAATTACATCAAAATTAGTTAGGTTTCTCGAATGGCACTATCCATCATAAAAAGAATAAATTACCTTATTGAAATACAAAATAGTCATCCTATTTTTAAGGAAATGAAGACATGCCATGGCATTTGCTGACCGTTGAGCTGAATCGACCCCTTTTTCATGTGCTGCGTTGTTGCTAATATGGTGATATAGTGAGGCAGTTTAGGATGTGGACCTCAATTCACTGATATGTTGACAAATGAGATGAGAGATAATAGATCTACTGTATGGATGGAGTGTTGAACAATTTTGTTGCCCGACATCAAGCTTTATGTTGTTTTGTCACCCGAAATATTCTTGTTGTGTTAAAACACTTTTATAAACAAAATAATGTGAAAACCAATATACCCAGACTTGAAATCTTTCAAATCTCAATTATGAACTGGCATCGCATCCATGCACTTCGCAACCTTTATATTTTAAGTTATAAATAATGTGATTGGTGGTGCTATGTGAAGGGGAGGTGACGTGGAGGGTTAGTGGGACTGGAAAACATCACATATCACAACTCTTAGCATTAATTTATAAACGTGGGGGATGTAAACTTTAAACACGGTGAAGGGCGATGCGTGGGGGAGGGGATGAGTGATGTGGCATGGAAGAAGTGGGACCAGACTATAGTGCAGATCCAAATTTTAGCTTTTAGCTATAAGCTGTGGGGGTTAACCTTTATAATTTGCGATGTGTGGGGAAAAGGGACCCACTGGCATATGGTGGAGTTTTATGAATTGGCGGAAGGTTAAAAGCGGTAAGTGTTATGGAGTTTATATGATATCATGATATATCAAAGTATTTCAACGACTATGGAGTGGGGGCAGAAATGCTGAGGTGGGGCCGACCTACTGCATCATAAATTTAAATAAATAGACTACGGGCGCTCACAAGGTAAGTTAAAGTATATGCGATGTGATATCGCAAATATGCCATCACATGGTTTACAGTTTAGTTCCTGATGCGAAACATATAAGATCTGTGAAATGCGATGAGGACCCCACTCTAATCGTGATCGGGGAATGAAAAGAAATGAAACGGTAAAGGTGGAAGGATAAAGTGGAAAGGTGGAAAAAAGGGCAAGTTTAATAATTTTCAATGGAAAATGAAATGAAAAGGGAAGCGTGGTGGGTAAAATGGGTCCTGCTTCATCATATTTTTTCATTCGAATTGTTTGTAGGAGATGGTAATGTAAATGATTTTGGGGTTTGGTCTATGGTAAAATTGATATTGAATGTATGGAACTGTATGAATGGGGAAGGAATGGATAAGGCGATATGGGTGGGATGCAACAAATACCGGTGCTAAAAGAAGCCTATCAATGAAATTATTTAAACTTATGAGTGATAATAGTAGTAAAGCAGTTGATGAACCAAATCCTGGAGAGCGTCTCAGCAGCTACCGAGGGATTGACTTCCCAACAGTTGGTTGACATTGCGCAGAATGCAGCCGTGCAGAGTGAAGGAATCCAGCCCCCTTTTTCCAACACTTTCGAACAACTCTAGGAGAATATGAAGACCCCACTACCACTGTCACTCAGGACGAGTCACAAGATTGTGTTGGGGGCCTGTTGGAGCGGGGTCCCCTAACCACTTTTTTGGTACAGTTTTGTAATATTTTGAAATAATTAGTCTAGCACAGGGGATTTTGGGCATGTCAAAGCCCCCAATGAATTGTAATGGGTCAAAGGGTAGACCAAGAGTTCGCAAACCACGGTTTTCATACCATAGAGTAGTGCAAGCTAGGATGATATAAATAGATAGATAAGTCGAAGTCTAGAGGGAATTTTTTTAGGATCTAGATAAGGTTGGGTATGAATTTTAAGAGATCTATTGTGTATTGTCTAGGTAAGGACTCCTGCTGGATGTGTGCGTGGAGAACCTAAGTCCTGTTATGTGTAGACCCCGATGGCTGTGTGCGCGGGCTGGTAATTAGAGTTGGATCTAAACATGAATGAATGAGAAGACTGTTTTGTGATAGCTAACGCATCTCTATGTTATGATTATTGGCTTCCCTCTATGTTATTTCTTGCGATTAGATCTGTTTTCTGAATAGTGTTGATTATTGATGCGCACGTGGATGTAATACTATAAGAAGGGAATAATTGCATAGATCTGGTTATGATTAATCACCTTGCTTCTATTTTCAAGTTATCTAATGGTTTAAGAGCTTCGCTTAAGTTATCCTACAAATATATTGTTAAGGAATTCTGTGTTAGGGCTTCTCCAGCGCAGGTATGTTAGATTTGAGGGGACCCACGTTGATTAACCTTCTCTCTCTCACGGTATAGAAACCTGTATCCAACACCCTCCCATACTACTTTGGGTGAGACCTTAACCTGCCCAAGCAGGCCATTGCCGAAAGGGCCAGTAGTACAAGGGTTTGTTGGTAAACCTTAAAATCGAGCCTGGGTCAAGACCCTTCAAACCAACAAGTAGAGACATAAATATTTGGTATAAAAGTTGTTTATGATCACTGCAACCCTTATTGTGGCACTATTATTGTACTCTTGACAATGACATGATATATGTGAAGTTATATTTCCTTGTGTTTTAGATCAAGTAGAAATTTGTGAATAAAAAAAGATGATCTCAGACAATGAAGGCTCAAGTGCACAAATTTGATAGCACAGAACATTCAAGACAAAAGGTTACCAACTAGATGTGTGATGAAAAATTCTCCAAAGCCTGAGTGTATGGCAAGATAGCCTACAATATTGACAAAAAAAAAAAAAAATTATAATAATTTGGATTTTGGAAAGCTAGACTAAATACATATTGAAGGTAATTAAAGAACCCTTTCTATGTCCATTACAATTTAGTAAGATCTTGAAAATATTTACCCTATTTGGATAACAATTAAGGATACATTCCAGACACTGAGGAGACCCAAAAAAACCTTTGAAAAAGTCACGAGTGTGATAGTTAGAAATGTGTTCACCTTGATTATGTGAAAAGAAAACAAACATTAAATTCTGCTAGATCTCATATGTATTGAATTGTTGGTATCCTGGCATACAGGAATATTTTTCTCAAATAGAGTTGCATATAGGTATCCTAGCATACATGAATATTTTTCTCAAATGGATTTGTGTTGAAATGCCAAAATGGTTATCTATACTCCTTGCTCCCTCCAAAAACCTTCGTAGACAATGAAATGAATGTTAGTTAGTATCAATTCTCAACCAACTAGTCTTGTATAGAAGTTCTATGCTACTCCAAATAAACTAAATGACAAGAATTATATCTCGTAGTGCAAAAATAATGAACAATAGAGATAAGCAAATAATTCATGTTAAGAAACAACCTGATATCGAGGATCCTTAATTTTAGACTCACACCATTAATAAATTAGAGTTACATTGCATGTTTACTAGAGACATAACAAAAAACTCAAGGTATGTAATTCGAATTGTGAATTATGTGAATCTACCTCTAAAGCTAGACCACAAAAATATAACAATCGTTTTCTAGCGTAATGGAAAACATAGAAGATTTACACGTATGAAAGTGAAGAAAAAAATGAGTTTCTCAAACAATAATTTATGAATAGCTCCTTGTACTATGTGCATGAAAATTTTGGGTCTATAAAGTAATTAACATATTATTATATATTAATTTATTTAACTATACATGAGTGACAACCATCATTTAATGATATGTGCATCCACATCTTGCCCACTTGTCCATAATGCAATAGGCATGAAATGCATGCAAAATTCTAGAAATTTCTAAGTCTTGTTCTACCATGGAGAATAAATATAGGGTTTGTTTCATCGAGAAAGATATACATGACTCGGTTAATTCCTTCATTGATGGAATTAATGGGGTAAGTCATGCGTGCGTCAAGAAAGTATACTTGGAATTCAATTCATGACCTATATCCAAGAAATAGACCAGGAATGAGTGAGGGTTAGCAATAAATTGACAGAAAATGATTTGGGCATATACAACATAAAATTGTTATGGGAGGAACAAATGTGATTAGTGATTACTCACCTTGTTGATTAGGTAAGAAGAAATATTTCCACTAAGAAAAAACAACAAGTACAAGCACACTAGCACATGCTAACACCTGATTCTGAGAACAATAGTAACTTGAATTTCCTAGTGTGGATAGAGGGTTGGTACCCTATAAAAAAAGAACAAACAAATTAGTATCATGTATGACTCTTTGAGAAGGGAGTGACTATCCACTGAAGGACCTACACTTGAAGCTCTAGGACTACCCCTTTGCATCAAACCTGACTTGAGAATGAATTAGGATAATCGAAACAATGAATATCGTTCCACTAGATAATTAAAAAGAAAAATACAAGGAATGCACCAACAGTAGATGTAAAATATGAATAGAGCCATATGTAATAGGAGAGATGTGAGATGATGGACAAAAACAAAAGGCAACATGCTTCAAAGTATCGTAGGCATGGTCACTATTCATTGGTTCAAGAAGTTTCTTTAGTGGAGTTAAGTATATTCCCATTTTCCAATTCCTTTAGTGGAAGGTGATTTGGCTTGTAGGAATGTCTATCAGCCCCAATTTTTTAGTGCTCTTTTTGCTACAGTGGCATGTTATTCCTTATATGAAGTTGTATAATCAGCTCTTGCCAACAAAAAGAGCCAGCATTAGTATCCTTATTGCTGGAAAAATACTACAAAGCATGTCTATATTAGTGTCATGGTAACAACACCAATATATAATATAATACATTTTAAGGCCTCAGTAATGGAATAAATAGGAGAATCATTGTGATTTGCAGAGACAATAATTGAGATATTGAGGTAAAACTTGTTTAGATATAGATCCACATAGAGTAGACAATAATGCCTATATAGCTTTCTATAAAAGGAATCAAAATATATTATTTTACCTTTGGTCATGCAAGATGGATCTCCTTGGGGTTTAATCATTTCAATAGTTGTGCTTTGGAGTCTAGGATATTGGAGAAAGCCATTCATATATTTCATACCATGAGTGTTGGTCTTGTAAAATTGTGAACTTTTATCACTATTAATGTTTTGTGTAGATCCTTTTTGTATCATAAGCTTAGCTGAATCAAGATCTGATTCAGTTGAAGAGTCTATAGGGTCTACCCACATAACCAAGGGTATTGGGGATTTTTAATTTTTTTTAATACAAAACTGATTTACCAATATGAAATGAATATTTTCTAAATTTTATAAATAAAATCGTCATTATTTTCAGTTAAAACTTGACATTTTAAGAATATTTAATATTTTAAAGATTTGTACACTTATATATATATATATATTATAGTTTTTATTGTTTTGGTATGATTCTTAAACTTACATTGTCAAAGATATTGGAAATCCCTACATATTTGATACATAATGCTTCATCTGATATAGACAAGAGTTGAGCTAAGAGATTGGAATGAAACATGTGGTGCTCCATGCTACCTAATGTAGAGGAAGTGTGAGTCATGAATCATTTTAGCACCACTATATGCATTTCAGATCTGAGGACCAAATTTTCCACAAACCCTTGGACTCACTAAACAACTACAGTCGGAAGGCTTCTTTAGGAACTTGAAGCTCCATTGATCCTCACTAGAAATTCCTCAAAAGAGATTTTGATTGGGCATAAATTTCATTATAATTAGAGCTTATTGGAATAATCACATCCAAGTTCTAATACGGTCCATTCTTTATATGAGTTTGGATGACAAAGAAATAGAAATCTTCTCATAACTCATTGTTCATTCTCAGACATCTAGTAGGTTTAGTAGGTTTTTCTGGTTATAGAATAGTGTACAATTTTAAGATATATACATATAACAAACTTAGTAGCATAGGAATGAACTTATAATTTCACTATGTTAAATGATAAATTCACTGATTAAATTCCTATTGTTGGAATTCATCCTTGCCTCTCAAATTTTATCTTCAGATTACGTGGAAATATCTTTACCAATGGTGTTAACATCAATATAATTAATCACAAACTAAAGGTTATATACACACTAGGAGGGATAAAATATTTATATATATTAGCACCTAATTAAATCCCTCATCCTTGGAGGACTATGAAGAAGTAAATCTTGGATACACCTAATATGTTGAGCTAGCTCTAGTCAGTTCTACAACTGCTCTGATGCTCTGCAGTCCCTACGGCCTCTGCCATTGCCGACCCTGCATGGCTCCCCTAGTGGACCCTTGGCGATGCTAGATGCTAGAACTTATAGCTCCATGTTCAAACACTTGGTGGCTGGAATCTCTCCCAAGCTCGACCCTTCATCCTTCTTCACTCGCCTCACTCATAGCTCTACTTTTTCTAGGCCTGACCTCACCACTACAATCTCTGAGAGACCTTAACACAAAAGAAAAAAGAATGTCACCACATCAAGGTATCTCGATTCTAATACTACCACCCCAGAAAATGAAAATGCAACCAAAGATGGTGTCAACATTGATTCAATTCCACCACAGGTACCCAAGCAAGTGAATGCATGCCATCCATGTTGGGTGTGGAGCCTGATTATCTTCTTTATTTTGCATCACAACGTTGGAACCTTTCTCTAAACGGGGCAGAAATGCTGCCCATAATTAAATGTTGCCTGGGGGGTCCATGGGGGGTCATTGTAAAAGTATTGTAATTTCTAGTCAATATGGCCCGTTCATTAGGTGGATGATTTAACGGTATAAGTTATGTTTAATTTAGGGGTTTTTTTCCCTAGAAGGAAAACCCTCGCTTTCTATGGGTGTATTGTATTGTGACTGCATATTGTATGTGTATTCTCAGAGTGAGAAACAAATAGGGAGACTGTGACAGAGAAAAAATGATATTACAGCAGATCTGTTGTAGGTTGTGTCTCTTCATTTTGCTGGATAATAGAAAGGAAGGACTGGCTGTTTGGGGTGGACGTAGCCCAAACTGGTTGAACCATGTATATATGTGTCTCTTTGGTTTTATGTATCTTCTGTGTGCGTTTTATGCATATTATATGGGTTTCATTGCTCTATAATATATCATTTTCTAACAATTCAAAGGCCCAAAAAATACCAGAAGTAATCATTCAAGATATGGACATGGTATTCTACAAAGAATACATGTAGGAGCATGCCATAATATGAAAATTTATGGGAATCTGGACAACAGAGAAAACCCTAAAAGGTTGGATCCAATCTAAATGGAAACCAAAAGGAGAAATCAACCTGCAAATTGGCTCCAAAGGATTTTTCACAGTTGTTTTCGGCCTCTTGGAAGACCGCGATAGAATATTTTAAGGAGGCCCTTACTTCTTCAAATCTGTCGGTCTCTACATGAGCTTTTGGAAGGAGAACTTCACACCTAAGAAAGAGGACTTCACAAAGGTTCTAGTATGGATTTGATTATAATCTCTGCCTACTGACTATTGGGCTCCCTTCGTCCTCAGAGCCATAGGAGATGAATTAGGAGAGTATATCCAAATACCTGAAGGCACCAAAAATGGGCACTACATATCTTATGCTCGCATATGTGTCTATATTAATGTTTTAGAGGTTCTACTAGAAGCTATAAGACTAAAATATAGATACGACATATGGATGAAAATCATTGACTACGAGCATATACCCTTTCGATGTCGAAAATTCCATAAGCATGGAAACCTCTTCTAGAAATGCCCGCAAAATAGGACAATGAAAACCGAAGCTCAAACAAGCAAGAATAAGGATGAGCAGGGATTCACCCATATATGAAACAAAAAAAAGTAGTGAAAAAGGGAAAACATAAAAAAATATCAAAAAAAGTTATCCCAATATAATAGATTCAAAGTCCTAAACTCCACCCAGGAAGAGCCAACCCATCACATCAATGGGGTAGAACAAAAACCACAACCATAACACTCCACAAAAAACACCTCTCGGCACGCTGAAATATGAGAATACAACATGACTGAAAAAGAGCAAGGTCGAGAGGACATAGAGAAGGAGAAGTCATAAGAAAGACCTACCCCAAAGGAACATGCAATAGAAGAGGTACTAGAATATGTTGATCTTCAAAAAATTGAAAAGGAATGGCAAAAAATGGAGTATATGCCATCCTAATAGATCAGATCTAGAAAATTGAAGAGGCCTTCCTACTACAATAAAGCATGCTACAAAACTCAGAACAAAACCCAATGGGCACTGAAGCAGGCAAAGACATCCTAGCCAACATAAGTACATGACAATACTTTCCCAAAGGTCCCAATAGTAAGTGCGGAAAAAAACCAACTAGGAAGCTTCTAAGAGAACTTGGAGCTCATCTCATCAATGAAGGAAAGGTAAAATCTCTAACCCTAACCCCCATAAGTTATCAATGATTTGCATCACTTGGAATATCAGAGTACTCAACAGTCCTGACAAGAAAATGATCCTAAAAAATAGAATAGAAAAGGGAAAATTGGACATCATGTTGCTCTAAGAAACAAAGAGTGAACTAGAAAGCATGGAAATGATCAAGAAATATCGCTTCAATCAATACAGTTATGTAGAAATCTTAGCTAGAGGTTCCATAGGAGGCATAACCACTCTTTGGAAAAATTCCCTCTTTGAGCTCACTGACTTTGCGGCCACCAAACATACACTCACCATGGTATTGAAAATAATAGAATCCAAAGAAATATTGTGTGTGACCAATGTTTATGCACCCCATACCATAGCTGAATGAATAGATCTGCTAAAAATACTCAGAAGATTACAAAATTCTCTCCACCATCCTTATAAAATAAATAACGAATCATATCCCCTCCATCCTAACTCATGAACACAACCAAATACTGCTCAGAAAATTCACCATGAAAGAAGTTGAGGAGGTGATCATATCCATGCCCAATGGAAAGGCTCCATGTCCACACAACTTCATTGTTGACTTCTACAAAGCA